>OX578136.1:107439381-107569381 GCA_951213105.1 Amaurobius ferox
TCAATCGATTTTGAAGGTTGACCCCTAAAGCTTAAGCCAAAAGCTACTCCTTAAGCATAGGCCAGATTCACAAAAGACGACAATTTGTTATTTTACCGCTTTGTCTAATTGTCTAACTGTCTAATTGTAAAATCACTAATATTTTACAGAATAGCTTATTTTCAAACATAGATAAAGAAAATAAAATTTGCATAAAAATTAATATTCACAATCATCGCTATGCCTTCTAAATACAGTTAACAAGTCGAAAATATTAAAAAATTATATTATAAATTCTATTTTAACGAGGTAGCTCAAATTTGTTGTGCAATTAAGCATGCAAACTCTCAAGTATGTAAATTTTATATTTGCTTACATATTCTTCAAGGACTTTCCTTCCATTGAAGAAATAGAATAATTTAATTTGCAGTTTCATAATTTACAATTTCATAGTTAATTTCATAGTTTCATTTCAAAGTAATTTGCAATTTCATAATTTATTGCTGCTGATTCGATTTCTGAATAAAATTAGAAATTGAAATAAAATTATTCTATCCACGAAGCTTGTATAGTATTAAATATAAAGTTATATGCCAAAAACTAATATAGTACGCCTGGATCTAAGCTGAATCGAATATCAAATTTGTCATTACAATTTAAATTATGGATTTTCCGTAACACAAATGCAATGACAATGTCTGGTTACCCGTTGAACAAATTTCAAGTCTGAACTTTGTATTGCACTGCAATTTTGAGTTTCGTTTCGAGCAATTTCCAAAGAAATGCAATTAAAAATGCAAATTTAGTGTTATATTGTGCAATTAAACTCAATTTAATGAATAATTAAATAAATAAAGAAAAAATGAATTTGAGTCTGCAGGGAAAGCCATGTACTGCCCACATCAGATTTTTACTTTCCCTGCAATACATGGTAATGTATAGGGAAAGTATTGGAATCATACCGAAAATCACAACTCGAGTTTTCGACGGATTTACACGTTTCGAGACTTCTAGAATACGAAAAACTATTTTTAGAGTGACGTCTGTGTATGTGTCTGTCTGTATGCCTGTCTGTCTGTGCAATGTATGTATCTACTCTAACTAAAAAACTAATGGACCGAATTTCATAAAATTTGGTATGTAAGTCACTTGTGTAAGCCCCAGCTGCTGATTAGTTTTTGGTAGGCTTCGTTAAAACAAAACCCGACTTTTTTTGCGAAATGGCCCGTAAAAATTTCAGGTATCCACTTTAGCTAAAATATTAATTGACCAAATTTCACAAAACTTGGTACATAAGTTACTTGTAGGATACTCTGGTGCTGATTAGATTTTGGTACGATTCGAAAAAGAAAACCTGTCTTTTTTTTTACGAAATGGCCCGCAAAAATTTTATGTATCCACCCAAGCTAAAATACTAATTGACTAAATTTCACAAAATTTGGTAAATAAGTTACTTGTGGGGTACTCTGGTGCTGATTAGATTTTAGTACGATTCGGAAATAAACAACCTGCCTTTTCTTACTAAATGGCCCGCAAAAATCTGAAAAAATAAGACTATGTATGCTGAAATATATGAATTAATTTCTTGTTTTATGCACAATTTTTGACGACGAAAATAATATAACAGACTCCATTGCACTTTAGGACTAACCGTTCTCAAGATATTTGAGATTTCTTGCATTTTTGTTATCCCGCTATCGAAAAAATGCCCAATTACCAAATAAAAACAAAAATCTGATGTGGGCAGCACATGACTTTCCCTGCAGACTTATATCCACGTTCTCTTTATTTTAATTAAATTTAATTCACTTTTAATTCACTTTTCGTTCTCATTTATTAAGTGGACTTATTTTCAAAGGTGGCGTAGAGAAAATACGAAAGAACTAAAATATCTCGAGAACAGCTAGTCCTAGTGTAATGGTGTTGGTCTTATTCTTTTCTTCATTAAAAATTACGTATAAAGCAAGCATTTAATGAATATATTTCAGCATACGTAGTTTTTTATTTTAGATTTTGTCGATTTTTGCGGTCCATTTTGCAAACAAAGGCTGGTTTTTTTTTTCTGAGTAGTACCAAAATCTAATCAGCACCGAGATGACCCACAAGCCACTTATCTACCAAATTTTGTGAAATTCGGTCCATTAAATTTTTAGCTAGAGTGGATACAAATTTTTGCGGGCCATTTCGCAAAAAAAGGCGAGTTCTTTTATCCCGAATCTTACCCAAAACTAATCAGCACCAGACTCTCCCACAAGTGACTTACCTACCAAATTTTGTGAAATTCGGTCAATTACTTTTTTAGTTAGAGTGGATACAAAATCTGTACCGACAGACAGACAGACACACAGACACACACACACAGACGTCACGCTAAAAATAGTTTTTCCTATTCTAGAGGTCTCGAAACGTGTAGATCCGTCGAAAACTCGAGTTGCGATTTTCGGTATGATTCCAATGCTTTCCCTATACATTACCATGTATTTCAGGGAAAGTAAAAATTGAATTAAAAATGCAAATTTAGTGTTAGTTGGTGCAATTAAACTCAATCTAATGAATTATTAAAGAAATAAAGAAAGTATGAATTTGAGTCTGCAGGGAAAGTCATGTGCTGCCCACATCAGAATTTTTAAAGTAGTAAACGTACAATCTCAAATATTAACTCCTTCTCAATGAAATAAATGAATATCTCAAGCATATACCCATCTTAAAGAGCTAATCGAAAACACATTCCTTTCAGCACTATTTGAAACATGTTTGAAACTGATTAATACATTTGCCTTCTCATTCCTATAGATGTAGGAAGCAAATTAAATTAAATATTTCACAGAGAATTTTGAAATGGTGCCTGTATCTATGTGTCCTTTGACTATTGGGTTAAAATAAATAACAAGCCAGAACTATCATCTGCTAAAGCACTGCTTTAACGATATTTCTAAAGTACTCCATATTATTCCAATCCACATTTATCGAGCGTTGGCGTAATTAAATACGATATCTGCAATCATTTAAATTCCCGTTAACATTTACGGAATTTATTATGATAAAAATAAGTCTAGATGTTACAAGTAAATAAAGCATACATTTCAAGCATGAAGTTACAAATTATACATTACCAACGTTTATAAAATTTCAAATATAAATTGTATATGTTTAACTTATAAATATCTAAATTAATTACAAGCACGGTTTATTGTGAAGAATGTTGTCACTTTCTTTATTTTGAGTTAGACCGTCTGAACAGCCCAAAAGTGTAAGCCCAATTTAGAGTGGAACTCAGTGGGAGCGACATCCACAAGTACTTACCCTCCTTTCCCTGCCACCAACCTCTCAGAAGAACTTTCGGACATACAGATATAACGTTCCCGTACCACTCGTAGCTACGAGAATAGTTTGGGCAGCGCCGAGAATCAAACTCGGGTCGCTTGAGTGCTATCCTCGCACTCTAACCATTGGGCTATCTCGTCCCGCATGTTATATCTTCTTCTTCGACCTAAACCGTCCGACCTAACCGAAGGTGTTGAAGACCCAGACCACCCGGCTCACCCTAAGGTATGAGCAACAGGATGAGTGGCCGGCTACCAGAAGGTGCAAAGTATCTTTTTGGACGGCTCGAAGTGCCACTTAATTTAGACAAGAACCCAATGGGGAGGGCATTCATAAGCACCGTCTTTTTTTTTCCCCTTACCACCAACTTCTTGGAAGAACATACGGACCTACATATTTAACATGCCCGTAATCTGTGTGAACACGGGGACAGTTTGGGCAGGCCGGAAATCGAACTCGTACCTTCCGAGTGCAGACCCCACACACTAACCACTGGGCTATACTATCCCTACGTATGTTATCTCTGAAAACTATAGATTTACAGAAAAGAGAAAAGTGATAATTCCTCTGAAAGGTAATACCACCATGCAAAAATTGCGATTTGAGAAGGCCGTTCTATGATAAACTGAAAATGACTCTTGCCTCAGAAACAAATCAAGCCACTGATGTCCCGTTGCCCAAAGAACGCTCTTTGGGCTACTGAAACAATCATCTAGCTTTCTGTATTTTAAGTAGATTCTTTAGGTTTCAGGTTACAGTACAAGTGATGGTCTATACAACGGCTTCCTCTCTTTTATGAAAGGTAGCATCGCATTAGATGTAACTATGTGAAGTGAAATCTGTGAGGATTCTATTATTGTATGCTAATTCTACTGTTCATTATGTTAATTTATGCACGAAACGCTTCAACTCTGTATTCGAGAGTCACGTACTCACGACCGGCCAGGACTATAAATGCGGCAAGCGTTCGGCCGAAGTCAGATTAGATCAAGTGAGATCAGAGGTCAGGTCAAAGATGCAAGCTTGAATCGTCGTCGTCAACTTCGGCTGTTATCTTTATATGAGAGTGTGGTGTTAGTCTGTTCATTAATGTAAGCACGCAGTAAAAGGATGGTCTCTACAATATTGTGAGTATAGATAGCTATGTTTTAATAGTTGGTTAGTATTGATAATTCAGTTCAGTAACGAAAGGGTAAGATTAGGTCGAGGTATAGATATGATAGTGATAGCTTGTAAATATTCTGTGTATGTAATTGTGTATTGACTTGTCAGTGAAGTTAGCTGGAATAAAGTATGTGTTTGTTACATGTTGTAGATCATTAATGGAACTTAAGTCAGGTAAAAACCTTTACAATACCGCTCGCACAGAGTAGTTCTATAGTGGAACTTTACAAACCTCTACCGTTAAATGTAGGTTCTTCTAAAAATTCCAATGCCGGTGTTCTTCAGATCTCAGTCAGTTACTGCATCAAACACGGGGAGTTGTAAGGACAAGAAAGATCAATCATGCATAAGCATTGATTATGAAACACTTTCCAACTGAAATGTAATTTCATTTAAAAATTTCTAAAATGTGATTCATTCAGTGGTAATATCTTTTACATTATCACAGTACTACAGTAATTTATTATACTTAAATATTTAAAACTGTATCGAAATATAAATCATCTGATTCTTTATGCAAAATCAATGAATATTTCATTCATATAACTTGTATTCCAGACTCCAGAGCTAAATAATTTTGTGTGAAAAAAATTCAGCAATGTAATTCATCTTACAATCGCTTGAGATATTTGCATTCTGCATATGTTAAAATTAGGCTTCCTTGAAGAAATAATAAAAGTTTAGGGATCATTTAAAATCACAACTATTGTAATTGCATAGGCACGGAATTTAGATACACAGATAATATATATGTGTATGTGTATGTACTCAAAGTATTGGAATCGTGCCGAAGATCGGAACTCGAATTTTCAAAGGATCTACACGTTTTGGGACTTCTAGAACACGAAAAAACTACTTTTAGGAAGACGTCTGTGTGTGTAAAGGTGTATCTGTGTATGTTTCTGTGTGTCTGTGTGGATATTACATCCACTCTAATTGAAAAACTAATGGACCGAATTTCATACAATTTGGTAGGTATGTTTTTTGTGGGAAATCCTGATGTTCATTAGATTATAGTACGATTCGTAATAAAAGAATCTGCCTTCTTTGCGAAATGGCCGCAGAAATTGCCTTTATCCACTCTAGCTAAAAACTAATGAACCAAATTTAACAAAATTTGGAGTATAATATTTCAATAACCTACAAGTGATTTATATACCAAATTTAACAAAATTTTGTATATAAATCATTTGTAGGTTATTCTACTACGATTCGGGAAAAAGGAACGGGCTATTTTTGCGAAATGGCCAGCAAAAATCGTTATATATAAAAATAAAAGACTACGTGTGCTCAATTATATCAATTAAATTCCTATTTTATATGTGATTTTTGACAACAAAAAGAATAAGACTAACCCCATTACTCTAGGACTAGCCGTTCTTGAGATATTCTAGTTTTTTCGCGTTTTCGCTACGCCACCTTTGACAATAAGTCCAGCTATCAAATGAGAACCAAATTTATGTTTAACGTGTAAATTCAATGTCATTTAAAATACTTATGTTGTGCAGATAAACTCAAATTATCATTGAATAAATAAAGAGAACGAATATGAGTCTGCAGGGAAAGACATGTGCTGTCCACATCAGAATTTTTAACAATATTACACCAATGATTTATAGAAGTGAACGGGGATTATTTTCAGGCCATTTCGAAAAAAATGTATGATCTATATTTAAAGATCTATCAAATTTTTGTCGAATAAAATGTTCAACAAATTTAAGCTGTGTACCAAATTTTAACTCTCTAGGATGTAGGAAAGTGCATTTAAAATGCCATCAATTAAATTTATCATAAAGAGTTATATAAAATTTTAAAAAAATGAAAAATTGTTATCTACCAAATTTATTTTAAAATATGAAGCCACTCCCATATGCTAAACGTTTAAACAAATGGAGAGATATTTATTATATAATATCTCTCTCTTTTCTTTCTGGAAGCTTTCCCAAAGTCAGAATTTAATTGAATTTGTTTTTTTCCCTATATTAAATAATTTTTTTAATTAAAAAACTACTTAACATATTTTACTGAATTTTTTTTTATATATTCTATGGGATAATGTGAATATTTCCTAAAAATTTCGAAGCAATTCGTGAATTTTAAATTTACTTAAAAAATGTTTGAAAAATTAGGTCCCATAGGGTTCAATGTATTTCATTTTTTCAACCCGGGTTCAATAAAAAACTAATTGGGTGATATTATTTATTTATATTCCCATAGGTCCTACAGACCGTCTGAACAACATACTAAAATTTCATTTTGATAAACTCATTTTTACGGCAGTTATCGTGCTAACGGACAGACAGACAGACAGACAGACAGACAGAATGAACAAAGTCATAAACACTTTTCAACTTTGTTGTAAAGTGTTAAAAACGTGAACAACATATTTAAGAGCAATAGAATAACATTCTTATTTTTCTATTTGGGCCTAATACATTGTTCATATTTTTCTTAACCTTTGCACTAAGTATTTTGTACTTATTCATGACGAGTGTGCAATTTTAATGCGGGTATTCGAATGGCTGATCTCTTGAGACACCGAGATGATTATATTTATACTTGAAGTGAACTCTGAAAAACTTTTCGATGAATATAGGAAATTCATAAAATCTAAAAGCTTTTCATCATTGCCCGAGTGAAGGTCTGAATTGTGTTTAGTGACTTAGCTTTCCATGATTTAGTCTCAGCTTTGTAACTACGGTGTCATACAAGAACAAAGTGCAGTTCTGGACATGTGCTGGTACACACTTAAAACAATTATCAAAGAGAAAAACTGAAAACAACTCGCACTCTAGAAGTCTAGCGATAAGCAATGAAGTATTTTGCCTCGTGTTTGACATTTCAGCAGAGAAAAGTCAGATTCATAAATTAAATCACATACTAACATAAAAGCTGAGTCTGCACGAACGCTACAATGGTCAAGATCATAAGTGTGAAAGCGGTCCATATACAGGACGGTCCAAAAGATCTTAGACAAACTTTAAGGCTAGATCAGGCATACAAAAACAAGCCCGTTTTACATTGGAACATGTGTCCGCAAACATCACCGTGGGATACCACAGATGCAGGAAGAAACAAAAAGATAGGGATGCAGATAATACAACCCAGGTTTATTAGACATAGCAATTAGAAGTATCAATTGCAATTGTTTATCATAGTATTAAAGTAGGTGTTCAAATTTCTTGCCATCCAGAGCTGTGCATGTTTCAGTTAGGATGAGCAGGACTGTCTCAACAGCACTTTTCCTTCAAGATGCCACCACAGTCCCCCGACTTGTCCCCCAATGATTTCTTCCTGTGAGTACAGTGCCTAGACGTAAGGAGTCTCTTCTAGGCACTGTACTGTGGGGTAATCTCAAAAGCAATGTTTACGAGACCCCTGTAACATCTGACGCTGACCTTGTCCCCTGAGTTCTTTGAGGTAGCAGCACCTGTCAGCGAACCTCCTGGCAATTTTGAACGCTTTCGCTAATCCATGCGTCGACGTTGCCAGACATGCATATCTGCGGATGGCAAGAATTTTGAACACCTATTTTATTACTATGATAAACAATTGTAATTGATGCTTGTAATTGTTATGTCTAATAAATTTCTGTTATATTATCTACATTCCTTTCTTTTTGCTTCTTTTTGCTTCTTCTTGCATCTTCTTCTTGCATCTGTGGCGTTTGTGGCCACATGTGCCTATGCAAAACGGACTTGTTTTCGTATGCCTGACCTATCTTTAAAGTTTGTCGAAGACCTTTTGGGCCACCCTGTAGATGCTGATAGCTGCACTGAAAGCGCGTTTCTATGCGTTGGGTATTCTCACTATCAGTGGATCTTAGACTACAAAATTATGTTTAGCTAAAGTAAAATGAAATATCCTTAACAACACTGAGTCACTCGAGTACCCAACAGAACGTCTATTTCATTTCATTTCTCAATCATCAAGTCTTTTACACCACGAGATAAATAAATCACCTACCAAACGGTTTAATGCAGAAAATCACTATCATTTCCATTCTACGTGACTTTAAGACATGATAACGATAGATTAGGACATCTGTGATCTCATCCAGAGGTGCAAACAACGAATTAAATTTTATATTTCACTCAAAATTCGCAAATGGTGTTTGTCATATTAGTTATCTAACGTGTGTGCTTGAATGTATAAGGCTATCTTTAATAATTTACCGCTTTATGGATTTCTCTGAAATTCTCCATATAATTAGGAATGATGTTTATCAAGTACTAGTATAAGTAGATAGGACAGCTGTAGTGATGGGTTGGTAAATGCATTTATTAAATTTATTGTAACACGGCATTTGAAAATTATGAGAAACTAGAAGTTGTACTCGGCGTTTCCCGGGATTTAGAGCAATAATTAATTGTATCCATCCACTCAATTTTTTAAAAAGGCGTTACTTGGACGCACTTGCGTCTGCGCCCTCTTCCATTCAGATATAACACTGCCTAAACAAGTGCTTCGCTCTCTGATACGACCGAATACGATAACTTCAATTTCACGCAATGATCAGACAAATGCAAATTAAACATATTTTTGCAATTACGAATATCGTAGTATTAAGTTGCCTCACATCGAAAATAAAAAATGGAACAGATCATTTCACATTTCAACCACAAATAAACAACTTTTAAACACAATTTCACAAACGTATTCATTCTCTACAATTCGAGAGATGCAAAACTTCGGAAATCACGGCGAATTCTCAAATAAAGAACACCTCATACACCCGTTTAGAACATCTTGTGACAAACCATCTTGTGACGTCGAGTAAAACCATCTTGTGACGTCACGTAAAACCATCTTGTGACGTCACGATTTCCGAAAATGTAACGTTTTTATGAAATTCGTAGCAACCGATACGATTGGTGAGACACTGGATATTCCAGATCAATACGCATGCGCTGAACAGCAAATATTCAAACCGTTAAACAGCAGTTTGAACGATAAAGCAAAAAAAAAAACAAGAAAGATCAATCATGCTTAAAGCATTGATTATGAAACACTTTCCAACTTCAATGCAATTTTATTTAAACATGTCTAAAATGCAATACATTCCTTGGTAATATTTTAAAACTTATCACAATACTACATTAATTTATTATATTTGAAACATTAAACCTTCATCGAAAAAAATTAACTTCATTCAAATGACGGCATTAAAATATAAATTGCCTGGTTTAAACATCTCTAAAATGTGATACATTCCTCGGTAATAATTTTAGAATTATCATAATACTACGATAATTTATTATATTTGAAAACTTCATCGAAAACAACTGAAATCCATTCAAATGACGTCATAGAAAAAATAACACGCCTGGCTCTCTCTATAAAAGCAACATTTCATTCATAAATAATTCCCCATTCATGTCATTCATCACAATACTATAATAATTTGTATTATTTGAAAATTAAGACCATGGAGCTACAAGTAAGTAAAACTCTATGCGTAAAACTTCATCGAAAATTATCGTCCTTCTCTTTCTAAAATCAATGAATATTTCATTCATATCAGCCATGCAGACTCCATGGACTAAATGATTTTGTGTTAAAGAATTACAGCGATTCTAATACAACTCATTCTACATATTTTGCTGTTTACATATTACATAGGTGAAAAATAGGCTTAATAGTAGAAATAATCAAATTTGTATGAGCATTTAAACTGAAATATATTGTCATTGCGTTGTTAAAGTATGTAGATGCACAGAATTTAGGCCAAAATAAAGTAGTTTTAGGATGGATACAACACTCAATATGAATTAGAAAGAACTTTAAAAATCACGATTTTGAGACAAGATGGATGCCATATATCATTTTGAAGTGGGTCATGTGATCGTTTTATATCATGGACACGTGATCGCTTCATATAAGAGGTGTTATTATTATTTTAATTTTTATTTAAATAACTACTGAATATATTTCGCTGAATTTTTTTTTATATATTTTATGGAACAATTTGAATATTGCCTAAAATTTTCGAAGCAATTTGTGAATTTTAAATCCGCTTAAAAAATGCTTGAAAAATTAGGTCCCATAGGGCTCAATGTATTCCATTTTTTCAACCCGGGTTCAATCCAAAACTAATTGGGTGATGTTATTCATTTATATTCCCATAGGTCCTATAGACCGTCTGAACAACATACTAAAATTTCATTTTGATTAAGTCATTTTTACGGCAGTTATCGTGCTAACGGACAGACAGACAGACAGACAGACAGACAGACAGAATGAACAAAGTCATAAACACTTTTCAACTTTGTTGTAAAGTGTTAAAAAAATTGATGTATTGATGCGTTTATTATAATCCTAATTAATAAACGAATAGCCCTAGAAATATAATTTTTGTTTTTCAGTAATATTGGGTAATATTCAACTTATAACTCCTGTTAAATTATAAAGTTCAGATTGTCAGTCGATTGTTCAGAAAATTATTGCATAATTAGCTATATGATGTCACTTTCTTATTAAAAGGGAATGAATGTAGCACAAACATATTCCTTTCTCAAGGTATTGTATATTTTATATTCTAAGAAAACACATCATGAAGTGTTGAAAATCCAGACTGTCCGACTCGTCCTAGGACATGAGCAGCTGTGTGAATGATTTTTAGATATCATATTTAATCAGAAATGAATGAACATCATATCATATTCATTTTATTCATTGTTGTATAGTAATCTACACTAGCCTATATAACATTCAATGCAGTCATTATATACATTGTTTACTAGTTATATCATAGTCATTGCATTCATTAAATTCAAATTTTAAAAGTTATAGAATTTCATTGCATTATTACGTTGTTTACTAGTTATTACTGACAATTCTCGAAATATCATATATTTTACTTTTCCAATGGAGTGCGACATTCCATGAAAGAGTTAACCGACTTCCCTGAAATTGGGCATGTTGAATTTAAAATTTAATCAATGACAGCGATAATCCAACGAACAGTTCAAACGCCTACTAAAGTAATAAAACCAAAATAACCTCGTTATAAGCAGCACATAACATACAATTGATGGAATCGACCGGTTTTGAAGGCAAGTCAATCGTGAGAATTTGATCGGCAACTTATGCAAGAACAGTCAACTTGACTGAAGCAGGGAAAATTGGCTGCTGAAGCGAAAAATAACATAGGTTAAAACCAAAGAGGAAGGAACAAGTGGTAGGACCCAGTGAATGAACGGCAAAATACAAATAAAGAAAGTGAACGCCTAACAAAGAATTTAAAGCACTTGCTAAGTGAGTAAAACTACAAACATAAAAGACCTTTTAAATTATAAACGGCAGCTTCCGGTTTCGAAAGCTACATGATTTGACCAAACCAGCGGTAAATTAGATTATAAACAAATACAAACAATAAGTAGAATAGAAAACAATATTAACGATATATATAACAATTATTACGATACAACTGTTTGTGTTTAGCTATATCGAGTTATAAGAAATCTCAAATTGTATTATTGTTTTGCTAAAATATCTAAATATATTAATATGTTATGAAAGCCATATACTGAAGATACATCATATTTTTTGTACTTGTTATAACAAATAAATTGAATACGGATCCCTAGACTGTTAACTGAAAATTTTTAAATAGTATACATTTCTACCGTCAGAGGAATACGGTACGATTCAAATTAAATCTGAAAACGATTCTAAACATTAATTCCACGTAATTTCCTCCTACTGCTGCAGGAAATATGGTAATTTATTATAACGTCTTCAACCTCACGCCAGCAATATCCGAACACTGTAGTAAATAATGCGATTCTGGCTGAAACCCAAACAGATGCAGTATGCGGTATTTGATTTTTAACTAAGATGCTAAGATGTTTGATTCAGCCTAAAATGCAGCGGAGAACAATGATACTTTCACATTTTATTAATAGTATCAGTTTTGGTGTCCTGCAGTTAAATACATATACATATATATATATATATATATATATATATATATAATAAATAGAAAAAGAAAAATGAAGAATGACATTGTATCAAAATTTCGCCGGGGGGATTGTGACCCCCACTTCCCGGTTTAGCCAGCTTTATGTCATGACGACACTCCCGGAAGCGGATACAATGTCGCCAACCAAGTACATATACTTAAACTATAAATGTAAAAAAGTAAAGATTTGAAAAACCTATACAGTCCCTACACCTATACAATAACAACGAGCTTTACCACATCCAAACAGAAACACTAAATACTATGAAAATAACTTACATCCAATACCAATATACCTAGAAAAACAAGCCACGCATATATCTCACCGAAAAGCAAAAGACTCTTACTTTGTACAAAAAGACTTCTTTCAGACAGTTAACCCTGACCTCCGCAATGCAGCCGCTGTCCATTTCCATCTCAGACTGAAAGTGCTTTCCCATTCAAATACAAATCGTAACACTCAGTTACGTTTATGCCCTTAAAATTTACATAAAATGTCACTGAGAAAACGTAGAGGGTAACCCATTTCGATTGCTTCCTTTAGATAGCCCAGATCACTTATATAACGATTTTCAGCACTGCTATTTAAACGTTTGCTTCTTGTTAAAAAATTTATAATAATGTTCCTGAAAACATTTTCTTGGTATATTGGTATTGGATGTAAGTTAATTTCATAGTATTTAGTGTTTCTGTTTGGATGTGGTAAAGCTCGTTGTTATTGTATAGGTGTAGGGACTGTATAGGTTTTTCAAATCTTTTCTTTTTTACATTTATAGTTTCAGTATATGTACTTGGTTGGCGACATTGTATCCGCTTCCGGGAGTGTCGTCATGACATAAAGCTGGCTAAACCGGGAGTGGGGGTCACAATCTCCCCCGGCGAAATTTTGATACAATGTCATTCTTCATTTTTCTTTTTCTATTTATTATGTAGTATAGAAATGTACCTGTTTGAGCAGCTTAGCGCCTTTGGGTATATTTTCAGTAAATTGTTTTAGATGAGATAAATGTTATATATATATAATATAAAAATATTTTATGATAATTCAAAGAGATAATAGAGAAAAATTGTAACATCCAGATAAAGCCAAAAACTAATTAGTTAAGAAAGTAACAAACCAAATAAGAATAAATACATACTACATTGTTATAACTACAGAAAAGAAAAAACCTGATAGTAAGCACCATAATTTACAAGTTCGTAAACAATAAAATATATAACAATTAAGGGGGGAATATAAATGTAACGTGGTCAAGTATCTAGAAATCAATGAATAAACAACAGATAACAATGGTACGTTCTTTTCAGTGGTTGTTATTATTAAGTTTTTCTAACTATTCATACTGCTTAACTATTCGTATACAAGTATTATTAGTACATTTAATTTGCATTAGTTTATTTGTACGTATATATATATATATATATATATATATATATATATAAAGTTCGTTTAAGAAAAAAATGATATAAATTTATTTTTTACAAGATTTGTTCCCCATCTCTCACAAGTTACATTTTTAAAAAATTCAGTGAAATAACCATTATTGTAGTAACCCTTAAATTTATTAGTCTTACTGATTATTCCAAGTATATTCCATGTTTAATCCATAATAAATATGATTTTTTTTATTAGTAAAAATAACCCTTAAATACAATCGGGAAAGTAATAATTTTGTTTACTGGAATATTTTTAAATATTCTTTTCTGTTTCATACAGCTAAAATAGTAATTGTCTTCTAACAATTATGAAATGAGAATACAAGTTTGAGAATATTAGAAAAAAGTAGCACGTGTTTAGTTTTTTTTCCTCCTTTAATTATGAAGGATTACCCGTAAAACTCCATGTCAAATTATCTTAATTCAAAAATAAAATATTTATTTTTGGAGGATGAATATACGAAACGATTAAATTCTATAGATATTCTATGCCTACCCTAAATAATAATGTTCGTATCAGCATTTGAGGTCTACTTAAAGTGATGGCATATATTTGGATCAATCTGAAACTAATATAAGTAGACACAATACAGAAAATGTAATATAAATTTTTAATGTATTAATCTATCTAACACTACCTCTAATTATTATCTACTATAACACAAATGTAAAGATTTTTAGGTGTATAATATACATTAGATGTTCTTATAGCGAAATAAAGCAAAGAAAGGTGAAATATTTTTGTTCAAGAGGCAAACTGGGTAGCTATACTGTTATAGGAGACATGCCTTCATTCAGGAGTTTCTGAGAATTCACTTTACCTTCGTATTCATTTTGCGTACTCCGAAAACTAAACACATGAAGCAAATTAAGAAAATATAAAATTGTATCACTCCCTCTCTGGACTAAAGTAGCCTTAGGGTTTCCCAACTAATAACAGTAATTAAATTTAAAGTGCTAGCTTCTAAGCAATCAAAATTATGTTTACATTTCTCCTATTTTTATGGTGCCAAAATTAATTTTAAAATCATGATTATATATAGAGAAAAATTGTACGCGGGAAGTGGGGAAAATATTAGCATTTCTTTAAAATGCAATCAAAATTCCTAAAAATACTTTTTCTGGTGTCCTTTAGTTTTAAATTTTATTTTATCAAAGAGAAAATAACAAAACATATTATTTTCTTTTGCAAATTTGAACTCTCACTATAAAGAATATAACTGAATCTGAAAATACAAAATCAAGAGTTAGGAAGGGTATGACAACAACGATGTAAACTCCCTGGAATCCTCCTTAGCTCGTTGACCGAAGTGTACGGCGTAGGTATGGTCTATTGTTACTGTTCCGTATTACAATTGTCAATTAAGCTGGTTTGGAGTATTAACTTTTTATATATTTGTATTATACATGATTTTTTTGTTTGTAATAAACAACTATTTAAGACTGCAAAAAGAAGGTAAAATAACTCTGAAAAAATTAAGTTGCGACTTTTTTTTAATAAGTTCTACTTTGTTAAATAATGTATGACGTATAGTGTCATAAATAGGTGTCTAAAGAGGAAGTTGGAGCAATTAGATTCTCTGCCTCAGCCAAAGTGTCTTGTCGGCCACCTCAGTTTACTTGAGGGTCTAAAAAGCTTTATCAAACCGCCCCACCATTGCAGAGGAAGTAGTGAAAATGCGGCTTCGTTAGGTTCTGTCCTGTGGTTTATACGATAAATATACAAAGATTCAACGTTTTAAGTTAGCGGGTTACCACTGGAAGATCTAGAAAAACTTTTTTTAAAAATCCTATTTTCTCCAGTCCCAGGAAGAAAAACGAAAATTCCATTCCGTTATTTTCTGTCCCGTGGACAATACTATAAATGTGCAATAATACAGTCTTCTAGGTCAATCGAGGGCTTCTGGGGATCTGGAAGACACAAACGCGTTAGACGATTTTTATAGTTTTACATGTACGCAAATGTGGAGGCGAACCTAGTCCATTTAGCCCGTATGATCTGATGACTATCAACTGCTATGCATTCTCAAGTTCAGCCAACTTATCCATTTTATGGCTAAATTTAAACATTTAACAACAAAAATTATTACACTTAGAGATAAAATTGTAGCTTTGTTTGTTATATGCACGCCATTTAGAAAGATTATCCATAGAAGTTGGATACCCAGCTGTTATATCCAAATATTATTAGTATTTCTCAGGTTTAGAAAAGTGCCTTGTCTCTCACTCAGAGATCGAGATAACGCCTTTATACCCGTATTTCATGCTATAAAATCGGTAAATAAGCTTTAAAAGGCGTATTTTTACGCATCGATTTCGAAAACAAAATCGCCAATAACGATGTTTACGGAAGTTTCGAAAAAGTCATAAAAACGGAAATCGGTCACGAATTTCCCCAAAATGTTACGAATTTGAAAATAGGCACGTATTTTGAAATCGGAGTTTACTCATTCTTTCGGTAATGCGTTTTCACACGATTGTGAAAATCACGCTTGCAAACGATTCCCACTGCTCCACGCAAGAGCAGAGATGCAGATTACTACGGATTATCCGTAGTTTCTACGGGATACAACATCACACAACGGGTTTACATAGTTTCCTACGGAAAATTGCCTTTCTGTCTAGAAATTTACGGCCGCATGCACGGTATTGCCAATCAAATCAACGTGGCAAAGGGGATTCACGGCCGCGTGTAATGTAAATTAAGATCGCGATCTCTTTCTTCATGAAAGTAGTAAATGTGTTCTTTAAAAAGTTGTCATTTGGAATAAATCTATAAAAGGTTATTTTTTAAGACTTATTTTCGCATAAGCAGTGCGATTGCGTAATTCAGTTTATGTTTGCGTGAATTGCTGTCAGTCTATAAAGTTTTTTTCCCATTTAACTCCTTCTTCTAAATATTGCATATTAGATTGACTAAACTAGCTTATGTTCATATCCTGCTTAATTATTACGGTTAATTTTTTAATTATTTTTGTGCTAAAGAGTACAATTACGTTACGCAATTCAGTTTGCTCTCGTGAATTGCCGAGAGTACATTAGTATCTTTTCCATACATCTCCATCTTCTAAATATTGTATTTTAGATGGGCTAAACTAGCTTTAGTATTCTGGTTAATTATTAAGGTCCGCATAATACATATTTTCCTATTTTGAAAAATGGATAAGGACCCTGTGAAGGGATATTTTCCAAAAAGATGTATTAAAACAATGATTTAGGCAAATAAAAAGCATCCATTTTCAGCAGCGATTAAAATTGATATATTTACATCTTTTAGATTGACTAAACTAGCTTTTTTCGTACTCTGGTTAATTATGAGGAGCCGCATAATACATATTTTACTATTTTGAAAAATAGGTATGAACCCTGGGAAGGAATATTTTCCAAAAAGTGGTATTAAAACAATGATTTAGGCAAATAAAATGCATCCATTTTCAGCAGCCATTAAAATTGATATATTCACATCTTTTAGATGGACTAAACTAGCTTTCCGCATAATCCATATTTTCCTATTTTGAAAAATGGGTATGAACCCTGTTAAGGAACATTTTCCAAAACGTGGTATTAAAACAATGATTTAGGCAAATAAAAAGCATCCATTTTTGGGAGAGATTAAAATTGATATATTCACATATTTTAGCACTGCTATATTTTATACCTTAAGTGAAAACTTTTACCAAACATAAATGTTTATTTTCAATATAAAGTAATTTACACTGAATAAAAAATTTATGTAAATAAAATATTTATATTAATGCATAATTATACATATACTTAAATAATTTTATGTATATGCATTTTTATATTATGTGTGCGTATATATTTTCTTTCTAAACTTGACAATTGAAAAAGTCTTAACTACTGATATTTTCCTTCTTCACTACTGAAATCTGCAACTGGTTGGGATCTTTGATCAAGAGATGACCAATGATTATCTTTCTTTCACGTTTAAAATCTATTTCATCGACTGAAATGTTTATAGCAATTTCATGTTATACAGAAGAAAAATATATTTCTCACACGTATCATTAATGAAATGAAGGGCCATTTTGTAGCAGTACCACAAAAAACGAACTAAATTTGTACTTGATTTTCAGTATAATTCGTATAATTGTGGAAATATTTTCCGCTTAGGCAATCCATTTGCATCGACTAAATTTTTATAATTATTACGTATTGTATAATAGCTAATAATATGTTATTTTGTGTTTTATATAGAAACACTTTCTCAAACACATTATGAATGAAATGGATGTCAATTTTTGAATAATGATATTAAAATAATGATTTGAGTACTTAGAAAAACAACCATTACAAAAGCATAAATTAGAATTTGATGCATTTGCATCTAAATTTACATCTTTAGAATTTAAAGTAAAAATTAACGTTTGTTTCATTCTTTAGTTTAAATATAGTAATCCCGATAACTTAAATGAGTTCAAAAAATAATGAACATTTAAGAATATTTAGCTGGTTTAACAATAGAATTTACAAAATTTTTTTAACTCTGTCAAATACATAATGTATTTTGTTTTTGTTTTGCCAAACAAGTACACATATGGAGAGCATTTCTTAAATTTTTTTTAAAGAAATAAAAGTCAAAGTTTTCTTCTGTTGGGTAACACAGAAATTGTTTTTACAATGCCTGGAAATTTGAGGGTAATTGCTCATTTGTTAAAAATTAGTCCTCTGAAAAGCAAACTACTCCTTCAAAATAAGTCAGGGAGTATTTTTACTCTAGCTCGAAGCTCTGCTCTTACCTATTATAAAAAATTATTCCATGCATATTTTATACCTAAGTTAATTTAAAAAAAAATAACTATTATTATAATTATATAATAATTATAATTATTATTCTAAATTAATGCTGGTAAATACTATTTACAAATTATTGCAGGTAAATACTATTTACAAATTATTAATTTTACTATTTACAAATTATTGCAGTTTCATCTATGTTCCATTTATGTTTTAATTCTTTTAATATAATTAAAAAAATTATAAAGAATATCCCTAATCAGACGGTACTTTTATTATTAAATAAATCAATCAAATTTAAATGTAAATTTCGGAAAAAATTTTCATACTTAATTGTAGTCCTCCATAATACGCAAATATTTCAAAATAACTCCTCTTGAATAATTTTACGTAAATATTTAAAACAAAGATGTTCCATAAATATATGCATTTTAAGGACTGTAATGATGATTACTGGTTATGGATGATTAAATGGGTTGCTTGGCTAGTGTTTTGAAATCATTTATCATGATCAACTATTAAATGTGATGTCATTAAGAATAACGTAATTTGGAATTAGAAGAAATTATAATATTTGAATGTTATTTATAATTTGATGCTTTCGTCGACTACTCTCCACCTTTTTAAACCCTCTTTTTTATATAATCAGACCGTACGGTCTACCTAAGGTCTAATATATCTGTTCGGACAGCCTGGAAAGTGCCAACTAATTTATATGGCAGTGGCAGTAGCAACCCAATGGCAGTGGCAACCATGGAAATCACATTATCCTTCCCCAACCCATCATGTCTAGGGTGAACTTGAATGACGTCGAGGGTCGAACATGAAACTACTGCGTACACACACACACACACACAATTGACCCTCCTAAATCATTGAGCTTTTGAAACCAGGCCTGTGAAAACATTCTTTTTTTTCCTTTCTAAGGCAGTTTGACTCACGTAAACGTCAGTAGCGTCCAAAGATTCTCCAAGATCTCTAACGCACTTTCATAAAAAAAACTCCCATCTGAACGAAAAATGCAGTAAAGCGAAGTCCGAAAATTTATAATCCGAAATGCGATTATACAACAGTTTATTTATGTTGCTTTTATAAGTTCAAAAATGAAAACGAAGTCATTACGTTAGTCTTTTCACTTCAGGCTCTTGAAAAGAATTTTTGGCACCCATATTCAACAATATTTTAGGAACCTTTGTTTATGACATAAAATATCCCAATGCCCGAAACGACCTGATCCCAATGAATAATCTGGCCCTGGTTATATAACCATAGGTCTATCTAATACTATTATCATAGGTCTATAACCATAGGTCTACTAATCATAGGTCTACTAACCATAGGTCTATCTAATACAAGAGAAGTAAAAATGATAAACAAACGACCGCCCTTGCTCAATTAGTGAATAAAGATAATTTTCGCCCCCTTTTGAAAATTTCTTTCTTTTGATCAGCTGTAATAACCCCCGCTCTATTTTACTTTTCGAATCCCTATTCATTTATTTATATCGTACTTCTATTTGTAATTTTGACCCTGTTCAGATCTTAAGTTATGCCTGGCTACTCTTTCTCGATGCCGGGCGAGTTAAATCTTTACACAGTTTCCTTAATTTATAATAATGTTCTAAAGTATTTGATGTTTTTAAAAACAATTTTTAAAAAAATGTTTATTTTTGAGATTTGTAAATTTTATAATTTTAAATCTGTTTTATGATTCACAATTTTGTATGGATAGCAATTTTCGTAATATGGAAATTTTGCTTGACGGCATTGGAATGCATTTAGGCATGATGGCATCTGTTCTGATTCTACCGCCACTGAGGAAGAGCATGAAGGTGTTAAAAAGCACTCTGGCTTAAAATTATTTATTTGTTGTACGTCTGTAGGATGCTTTTTTAATAAAGTGACCTTTAAATCTGGTTTTTAAGATTTGTCATTTAATTAGTTGATTCACTATCTAATACTGACTAAAGGTCAATAATTATAGCTCAGACAGGAAAAATGAATACTGATTATGCAGATGCTTTTAAACCGAGGTCCATTAAGTTCTCCTGAAATCATAAAATATTGAAACTCGAAGAGATCAAAGTAAATAAAAAAAGCCATATAGCATACATTAAAACCACCGCAGGGACCGACTACTTTGGCAGTGTTCAGTTTTGATCCGCGAACCTCGTGCATTAGAGCCCGGTACTATGAGGATAGACCAAAAGCTACCTTCGGGTCCGAACTTATAATTCGGAAAGCAGAGTTAATAGATGTTGAAAGGCGCGAAGTCGATCTTGCCACACCACCAATAGAGAGTGCCCATCTTTGGGATTTAAGTATCATGATCTCAATATACGCAACTATAATCCAATAAAAGGTAGTAGACTAAACGTTTTAATGACAACTATAAACTGATTGGGGTGGAACAAACCAGTGATTAGGGCGCGAGGATTTCACTCGGATGATCCGAGTTTGATTCCTGGTTCTGCCCAAACTGGCCCCGTGTGCACGCAAAGCACGGGCACGTTAAATATGTGAGTCCTTCCGAGAGGTTGGTAGTCAGGAAAAGGAGGGTACGCTCCCTAGGGATGCCACCTCCACTGGGCGGAGGTCCGGTTTAAATTGGGGGACACTTCCAAACAGGTACCTTACACCTTCGGGTATATCGGTGCGGTCTGGGTCGACGAAGGAAAACTGTAAACTGATGCATAAATAACTAATGATAAAATGCAGAATTATATAAAATACAAAGAAAAGTTGGATTAACGATAATCACAAATTGGGCTTTAAAAAAATTCAAGAGAGGTCAGCGGCAATAATGTACAATATTTTGGTAGTCTCTGAAAACATGAGGCCCCAAGCTGTCGTTTGGGTTGCTTGGTCCTCATGACGCCTCTGTAGAACGTGTAAGATGCTTGTTTGGACAGCATGGAAAGTGCTCCCAATTTATACCGAAATACAATAATAATGATTGTAAACGCTCTAAATTTGCAATAGCAAAATCTGCAGCCCTTGTAGCATCCTCTAAGTCAGCTATACTCCGGTAAACATACAGTGAGCTCCAAATTATATATGACGTTCAGATCTTAGCTTGTTCACCCTGATGAAAGAAATCTAAAAATTTCCGAAACTATCGTCTGCATTCATCATTTTATTTTGCGCAACAATGTACGCAATGCGTACTAGTACATTAATAGTTAGTACTCATGGTCCTGTTCTCTACTTAGTCTTATTCTTATCTTTCTAATGCTACAGTTATTCAAAAATGTATGCACAACCAAGAAAGATAGCTAGGAATCCGTTGCTGAAAAATGTGATTTATTCTGTTTCCTTTAGAGAATTATTCTTAATTCTTTATGAGCATGAGAAATTTTATGTTTAATAAACTAATATTTTTACTGCGTTTTAGATTAATAAGTATATCCTGTATTTGAATTTTATGCTCAGCATAAATGTCCTCTATAGTTTATTAACATTTCAAGAGATTTATTTTTATCTTCACAATATATTCATTTTAAGCTGTAGGTCCTGGTTATATTTGTGTAGCATGCATAAAATTACCATTGAACCATAAAATTACCATTGCATGCATAAAATTACCATTGAATCACCATGCATTGAATTACCACGCATAAAATTACCACTGACTTTACAATTATGTCTTTTCATCTTACATATTTGTGTAAATATTTCTTGTTATATTTCACGAAATCTGACTCACAGAATACATTTAAATTAAAATGAAAGTTTAAAAATTCATATATGAAACTTTAAAAAAATTACATGAGTGATTATCATATTCAACTAATGAGCGAAACTCTGATTTGAGAAATACCAAGAAATCAATTAATAATGTATAGTTTTTATCAAATATAACTAAAATTAGAAATCTTGATAACAATGATAAGTTAACTTAAATTCATAAATAATTATCAAACTGTCAGCCAGAAGAACATGCAAAATTTATGCCGCCTTTTGTTCAAAGGAATTATCTGGCTTTTATTCTATGAAGTCTGAAGTCGTACTACGACAAAAAACTTCCGAAAAGAATAAATTTTTCCAGTAAAACATATCTCTTTCGTTTTATTATATTAAGTTCATGAAATATTCATCAGCAGATTTCACGAGTACCATTAGTTTTCTTATTTGTGAGTTTCTTATTTGTGATAAAACTTGCAAATAAACAAAATATAATCGCTAAACTATAAATCTTTATATAAATTATTTTGTGACAAATTTTAGCAACATATTTTGAAACTTCGAAATCGTCTGCAAACATTAAAAATTATTCTTTCTTTCTCAGACAATAAAAAATGTATCATTTTCTATTCAATTATTTTAAAAGCATTTTTTTTCTCATGAGAATGATTGAGAATTGGGAAACAAAGAACATTCGCTTTTAATGGCGGCCAAACTTCTAAAGTGCGTCTATTGTGATAAAAGAAGATCGTCTGCTTGTCCATTTGTGTCGTCTGTAACGAAAAATCTAAACGTTGTACGTCAATAAAATTTGGTACAGGGGTATCTGCTCTTCTGAAATTAAGCGCATTATTGAGCTTTTTATTAAATTCAAATTAGATTTTAGTTATTAAATGTTGAAGCGTCATTTTGAACGATTTTTATACAAAAATGTTATTTAACGATTAAATATATAATCAAGAAGTTTCCATCTTAACATCATCAAAAAGATCTAAGAATTCTCTTTTAGAAAATCTTTGAAAATAATCTGTACTGTCAGTAACCAAGTTATAGAGAACTCAGGTGCGTCCACGCAGCGGGCGATTACGTCTTTTGAAAAATTCAATGAATGAATGCATTTAATCCCTGTATTAAATCCAGGGCAATGTCGAGTATATTTTCTAGTTTTGGTGATAAACTTAGTTGTCAGTTAAAGAAGTGAAATGTCTGTACTGCTTTATACACATTTGTTTAAAAGAAGTATAGTCTACAGTCGATTATTTTATACAGGGTGCTTCAAAATTCGCGCAAAGAAAATGTTTAAATTATGTAATGTGCCGAAAAGTTGAAAGAGTTGAATTTTTTTTCAAATAGATGGCGCTAATAGATACTCAAAAGTCTATTTAATCCAATCAAAACTCTAATCAAAATGCAATCAAAAGTCTTATCAAAAGTCTATAGAGTAATTTAAAAGTCTGTAATATCAAATACAAAATCATATAAGATGATAAGATGATGAAGAATAAATTGAAATAGTAATTTTTTTTCACTTAAATGATACTAATAGATACTCAAAAGTCTATTTAATCCAATCAAAACTCTAATCAAAATGCAATCAAAAGTCCTATCAAAAGTCTATAGAGTAATTTAAAAGTCTGTAATATCAAATACAAAATCATATATGATAAGATGATGAAGAATAAATTGAAATAATAATTTTTTTTCAGTTAAATGATACTAATATACCCTCATATATATATAAATAAATAAGTATATATATATATATATATATATATATATATATGAAATATCGTCAGCTATTTTTAATACATAAGACGATCATTACAGACTTTTTTGTAATTAATCGGAAAATATGATTATTCTCCAGATTGTATGATTTTCTCTTTTAGAGAAATACTTTTCTAGCCATTATCAGAGTGTCACTGACAAGTGTAAGAATAGTTCATTGAATAGTTTTAACAACGTAGTCTCTATATCAGACAGTTTATCCTGAATTAAAAAAGAAAGTCTTCCTATTCTGACATTGTCTGCAACAGATACAGTTCCGCGAAAACTCATAATTGTACTTTTAGGGGACTTTGAACAAGGGCATTTCTTCCAAAATTCTTGAATGACGCTCTCATAAGAATAGCTAAGAGAGATATTGCAGTAAAATAAAAATATCTTTCACTGTGGTAAAACGCAGCTGACTATAATTTATGATATATTTTTAAAGTCATAATAGGTAAATAAAAAGTTTCTCTCATTTCAATTTCTCGGTATATTGTATAATTTTAAATTTGATATGCATGATATTTGATCTCATATATATATATATATATATATATATATATATATATATATATATATGAATATATATATATATATATATATATATATATATGCATATATATATATATATATATATATATATATATATATATATATATATTCCTCAAGTACAATCTAAATGAAATATAATATAAAATCCAAGGAATAGTAAGGCGCATTTGCTGCATTATCTAAGCCACAAAGTACAATATGAAAAAATGAAATTGAAAATGGAATAATACAATTAGAAGTTGTTTGTTTACGGGGTTGTAGAGAGGTCAAGAGGGATTGCGACCCCTTTTCCTGGTTTAAGCATGCTTTTAATCCCAGGAAACACTCCCAGAAACCACTACACGCCCGAAACAACAATCAACAGTATGCCAGGGGAAAAAAACGGAATCCCGAAATGAAGACCTTAAAGTCTCAAGAACATATAAAAGCATATAAAATGAAACAAGTATGAATAAAATATATATTCTAACCATGTATAAAGTTTAAAAAGGATGTTCGTAGATGCGCTACGTCGTTAGAAGTCCATAGACGAAGCCCATGATAAATACCAGATGTAAAGATACTTTAAGTCACAAGAAGATCTTAAAGTCACTAGAACATATAACTTTTAAATTTGACTTTAGTTTTTATCCATCTAATTTGAAGCTCATAGAATCCGAAAATAACAACATAGAAGAAATAGATTTCTTGGATATCACTATATATTATGATCATCAAGAAAAACTTTGTTATAGGATATTTGGTAAAAGACGTGATTTTAATTGCGCAATCAATTACTTTACGCATTGGAATACTAATATGAGTGTAATTATACAACGTAATGTGATCATTAATCATTTTGCAAGATACAGACGTTTAAATTCAACTGATAAACAGATTGATATTTGCATACGACGTCTAATTATGGAAGCTTTAAAACATTCATACCCACCTCGTTTCATAAGACATTATTATATGGCATATTGTAAAAAGTACCGTAAGGAAATACATGCTAATTTTGATGATTTGCTACAACTCAACTCTATCTGTTTGGAATCAGATACTCTGTAACCACGAGCTTATCTATCTCTACATTTGAATTTATCATGGTTTTCTTCTAAGGACTTCTAACGACGTAGTGCATCTAAGAACCCCCTTTATACACGGTTAGAATATATTTTTATTCTTACTTGTTTCATTTTAAATGTTTTTATATGTTATTGTGACTTTAAGATCTTCTTGTGACTTGAAGTATCTATACATCTGGAATTTATCATGGCTTTCTTCTATGGACTTCTTACGACGTAGCGCATCTACGAACATCCTTAATAAACTTTATACTTGGTTAGAATATTTTTATTCATACTTGTTTCATTTTATATGCTTTTATATGTTCTAGTGACTTTAAGATCTTCTTGTGACTTAAAGTATCTTTACATCTGGTATTTATCATGGGCTTCGTATATGGACTTCTAACGACGTAGCGCATCTACGAACATCCTTTATAAACTTTATACATGGTTAGAATATATATTTTATTCATACTTGTTTCGTTTTATATGCTTTTATATGTTCTTGAGACTTTAAGGTCTTCATTTCGGGATTCCGTTTTTTTCCCCTGGCATACTGTTGATTGTTGTTTCGGGCGTGTAGTGGTTCCTGGGAGTGTTTCCTGGGATTAAAAGCATGCTCAAACCAGGAAAAGGGGTCGCAATCCCCCTTGACCTCTCTACAACCCCGTAAACACACAACTTCTAATTGTATTATTCCATTTTCAATTTCATTTTTTCATATTATATATATATATATATATATATATGTAGAAACATTTGCTCAAAAAATCATATCCTCTTATTTTACGTCTATTCATATACAAATCAGTATCAATATGAAAAATGCTTGCAGTGTGAGCCTCGACATTACCAGATACTAGCAAAAACCAGACTTTAAACGAAGTGTGCGACCAAATGCAGCAAGGAATATTTAAAATAATACGCCATGATGTGCAACAAGCTGAAAAAAAGGAGTAAGACGAATGGGCACCAGATTTGACATTTCACAAGAACGATGTTTACGATCCATAACTTCACCAATTTGCAATGACCTCAACAAGTTGGAGAGTCACAATGTCTACATGGGCGTAGCTCACCCTACCGGGCCTGACCCGAAGATGCCACGCCAAAACGGCGAAGTCCATTTTAGTACCAATACTATGAAACAATATATCAATGGAAAAATAATTTAATCAAGATTGTAATTCAATAACAATTATGAATTATTTTTTAATTGAATATCATTTATAAAGAAGAAAAGTGAAAAACATAGAAAAAATGAGATATACAAAAATTCTCACCATGTCAGTTAATACTTATTTGTGTAACCTCTAGCCTTAATTAAGGTCCTACATCGCTTTCCCATGGAGTGAACCAAGTTTTTTAGTTCTGTAGTTGTTATAATGTGAAACGAAGATTGAGTTATTGCTTCTATTAATTGGATTTTATTGCTGGTTACTTCTGACTAACAAGTTTCTTTAGTCAGCCCCATAGATTTTCGATGGGGGTAAGGTCTGGGCTATTCCCAGGCCATTCCAGTAATTGAATATGATGATATCGAAGTCATTTTTTGAACACATGAGCAGCATGACGTGGAGCTGAATCCTGTTGAAATACAAATGCTTCATTATTTTGGAAAAGATCACGTGCAGAAGGCTACAATTTGGGCTCAAGTATTTCATTTATGTATCTTTGGGCATTTATATTCCCATTGATCACTCAGATTCTGCCCACACCTCTTGATGTCATACAACCCCAAATCATAACACTAACTGGATATTTCACTATAGGTGTAGTGCAATCAGGATGCAAAACTTCTCCGCTTGGTCTTCTTACGTATTTGACGCCATCACTACCAAACAGGGAGATTTGGGTCTCATCACTCCAAATTACACTGTCCCATTGTTCCGTTATTCAGTTAATATAGGTTCCATCCCAATTTAAATTTTTCGACCTTTGTATGAGAGATAAAAATGACGTTTTTCGTGGAATTATTGGATTAACTCTATTGGATCTTGGATCGTGGTCTATTAATTGGATTTTATTGCTGGTTACTTCTGACTAACAAGTTTCTTTAGTCAGCCCCATAGATTTTCGATGGGGGTAAGGTCTGGGCTATTCCCAGGCCATTCCAGTAATTGAATATGATGATATCGAAGTCATTTTTTGAACACATGAGCAGCATGACGTGGAGCTGAATCCTGTTGAAATACAAATGCTTCATTATTTTGGAAAAGATCACGTGCAGAAGGCTACAATTTGGGCTCAAGTATTTCATTTATGTATCTTTGGGCATTTATATTCCCATTGATCACTCAGATTCTGCCCACACCTCTTGATGTCATACAACCCCAAATCATAACACTAACTGGATATTTCACTATAGGTGTAGTGCAATCAGGATGCAAAACTTCTCCGCTTGGTCTTCTTACGTATTTGACGCCATCACTACCAAACAGGGAGATTTGGGTCTCATCACTCCAAATTACACTGTCCCATTGTTCCGTTATTCAGTTAATATAGGTTCCATCCCAATTTAAATTTTTCGACCTTTGTATGAGAGATAAAAATGACGTTTTTCGTGGAATTCTAGCATTTAGACTAAATTCATTCAATCTGCGCCGAACAGTCCTTACACTCAACTTCACATTGCATTGCGCCATTTCACCTTGTATACAGCGAGATTGTTTTCTTCTGTCACCTAGCACTGTCTCCTTATTCTTCTATCATCACTTGCTGTTGTGCACCTTTTCCTATCTTTAGTTTGGTTTTGTAGTGACTGAGTCTCCTTATACCTCTTCAAAAATTTACAAATGCCACATTTGATTAAGTTTCCTCCAATATTTCTCCGAAATTCTTCATAACTGTAGCCTTGTTCACTTAATAGTGCTATTTTACATCGCTTTTTGGGCGACCAGTCAACTCTTTGTGCCATTTCTTTAATTTTATTACCTTTTACAAGCTCACTAAATCAAAGAACACAAAAAAAACTAACCACCTTGATAACAATCACATAACACATTGATAAATGTCCTGCAACGTGTTGACTCAGTGCCAAAACAAGATGACACCTGATTGGCTCTCTAACACTCATGCTCATTGGCTACATTCAAATGAAGGAAAGCTACTTTACATAAACCTAAGCAAGTTGTGCTTCTTTTTTCTGGTTATTTAGCTAATAACTTTTGATATAATACAGATAATTGAACAAATGTTATTATATTAGAATCTTGATTAAATTATTATCTTTCCATTGATATAGAATTTTATGGAATTTGTACAAAATAAAAGTGGTGTTATGAGTCATCAAACCTCAAAAATACACTTTTTGCAAAAGGTTTACACAATTTTGGCTCCTATTGTACAATTTCAAAATATTTAATTCATACGCATCTCGTAATTTATGAGTGACTCATTAATATAATGGCGGGTTCCACAATTCTGAGTACATATTGCATAATGTATCGAAATAAGAAAAACAGGAAAATGTTTTGATATCTATGAATCTCGACGTTTTATGAATATCGACATTTACGAATATCAACGTTTAACTTATACTATACGCTTTTGAAAATTTTTCAATGTACAATATAGTTTACAGACATATATTATGAGTAACGTATACATGAACAGAATACATTTTAACAACGTTTTGAATTTTGGTATAGTAATGCTTTTAGAAGGAGTGCATTATTCATATGCATTTAGTATGACTTGATATAAATCATGAATGTCAATGTTATTAAAGAGGTCTTTGAAATCAAATGTTTTTATATCGCAGATGTAAGGTAGTTGTACTAAATTTTTAATCAGTTCTAAACAACTTTTTTTTGATAATATATATATATATATATATATATATATATATATATATATATATATATATATATATATATATATATATATATATATATATATATATATATATATATATATATATATATATATATATATATATATATATATATATATATATGAAAGAGAGAATATATATGATATGAGAGAAATGAAATAATTTCAGTAAGTGATACCAGATGGAAGCAAAATATATGTATTAGAAAGATGGAATAATAACTAATACCAAGTAATTCCGAAACATTAAAACAATCAAATCACCAAACCAGTCTTTTTTTTTCGGCTACCATGCCGAAAAAATAAATGAACAGCACTGGTTTAATTTGGAGATTAATTAGACTGGACTCTTCATTAGGTCTGAGCATCTAACCCTAATTAACCCAAACAAATGCTTGTTTCAGATATAGCACTAGTAAATTACGATAAAAACCATAACGCAGACTACAAGCATTAATAGAGGAAAAAATTGAAAAATTATTAAGAGATCAAGTATTACCATGAACCAAGAGGCAGGAATCCTGTATATACATACTTTGAAAGCGAACAGTCCAGACTGAATGAAAGAAATTTGAGACGCATCGGAGAGAAGGAGAAGAAAATATAAACCATGGAATCAGAGGGGAACAAATAGTTGTAGGGACCTCTATTGAAACCCATCAAGGGAGTCAGAATTGGAGACAGAACATCCATAACTAATATAAGAAAAACAACAAGATGAACAGAAATCATAGATGAAAAATCTCACTGCAAAAGGGAGTCACAAGAGAAATAAATAAACGAGTATGCTACTAGCATCATTTAAAAGGGGCTCAAGTCGTTGCTACAAACTGGCTAAGGTTACATATTTTTAGAGAAGATAATTTTTGAACCTTATATTCTCTTTTTTATTTTTCAATTTTTTGCTTATTTTATTATTTTTTATTTCTATATAATCGCATAATTAATAATAATAGTATTTTTTTAAATTTAATTATAAATTAGTAGCCGCCATAATTGGGAATGCTATATAATTAATACATGGTATCAAATGCCTATCAGTTGCAATAAAACAAATATGAAGAAATGCTGCAATGTTTGTCTGAACAAATAAAATTCTTTATTTCCCCCCACTAAATGCAGAATGAGATCATTATGTCCTTCCAGAAAAAGTATCAACAAGTAAATTACATTAGCTTCGTGGAGAAGTGCTCAAAAAGTAAGATTTTTCTTCTGGAATCTACCTTCAGCGGAAAAGAAAATTTTCTCATCTATCCTCTGTGCCACACGAGTGAAACAAAAAAAAATCCTCAGTTCCGCTTCGGTATTTTATATACGAGCCCTTATTTGTCTGAATTCTCTTCATTTAGTTTCAGTTGGTGGGTTCTCGGTGTTTATTGTACATAAGAAAATCCGTATTATATTTTTCTTTAGACTATCTAACGTTTATATACAGGTATTATAAACATTACTTTTTATACATTCTAAAAGTTTTAGTTCCTCCTATAATATACTGCAAAATTGCATTTTTTTTATATACGCATACTTTCAATGAAAAACTTGAGATGTAAAAGGAAAATGGAATACATTGTGAATTTAGATGCATTATGGTACATTTGTGAAAAGCGTTTCAAAAAATTTACATACATTCCATTCCTTAATACTTTTCCCACTGGAATGGAATTGGAAATGTAATTTTGAATTTTTTATAGATTTACACTTTTTGGGTATACTACTCATAAAAAATGGATCACTTTATTATGACGCATGTGTGTGTACATATGTGTACGTGTGTGTACATATGTATACACGTGTGTACATTGTATGTGGCAGGCATGCATTCATTCTAACTCAAAAACTATCCGTCCGTACTTTTAAAATTTGACAGTCGAGAAAGTCACAGATTATCTTGTTTCTAATTAGATTTCTCTACGTCTCTAAAAAATAGAACCGGCCATTTTATTTCGAAATATTTCAAGAAATTACCGAATTTCTAAATTAAAGGAATACTTAAATATATTTATTAAATACCTCTTTCAAACGCAATTGTCAATGACTGAATGAATAACAAAAGCAACCCCTTACTTTAGGATGAATCTTTCGGAAGATATTATTGTATTTTGGAATTTCAGCAACTTGGCGCGGTTTCAAGATGCAGTAAATCGCCAAATATCCTTCTTCTAGGGCATTACATCCTAGAGCAGGCCAGGGTCTCTGCAATCAGTTTTCGCCATCGGGATCTATCGGACGCCACTCTTCTCCAATAGGTAATTCCTCAAAGTTTGAGGTTAAAGTTGCCAAATAAAAAACTGATGTGGGCAACACATGATTTTCCTTATATAATGCAATGAATTTACTACTTTTACAGTTAAAAAAATGTTATTCTTATAGTAGATACTTATATTCTTTCCAAGATATTGAATTTTCTTCAATTAGTCATAATTTTCATTGATTTAGCATCATTTTTATCCATTTGGCGAGATTTTTGTTAATTTGGCAACAATTAAAAATGTCGCTAAGTTGGCGGCATTCCGCCAAATTCGTCACCAAAATCTCTCCAAGCGTTATGGACAGAGAAATAAGTTATTCTTACAGCAGATAAATGACTATTGGCGTTCAAATACAAAAGTATTACTCAAAGTATCTTTTTTCCTGAATGGAACAAGCTAATTCCACGAGAATGATGTCACTAAATTTATCGCATGGTATTATATATGAAAAGTGAACATGTTTCTCAATAGGAAATATTTTTTTTATTTTATATGACTTTTTGTTAATTTTTTTTAAAAATGTGCCATATCTCGAGAACGGTTCATGTTATGCGTTCCAAAATTTATGTCAATCGTTTTCTAATGAAAAATGACATAAGAAATGTCTATTTGCGCAACTTTATTAGTGGTTTTTTTGACGATTTTTTCAAAATTTCAATCGAAAATTTAGGGGGTTCTGAGCATTCGATTGCGTATAAAAACAATAAGCTTCCAGTGTTTACGGATTGTAATTTTTGTACCAAATTTTGTTTGAATCGGTCTATTCGTTCGTCAGTTATCGTCTCCACAGACTCACTGACACACACACACACACATTCTTTCACACACACACACACAGACAGCACTTCAAAAATGTTTGATTCGTGATCAGGGATGCTTGAAACGTGCTCTCCCGTCGAAAACTCGAATTCGAATTTTCGACCCCGTCACAATACTTTCCTTATACATTATGTATATAAGGAAAGTAAAAAGGGAATTATTTCATTTCATAACAGAAAAATAGATAAAATTTCAAATAAATTTCAATTTGATGTGTTATGTAGTGATGTAAAACTTAAATTAATGTATTTTATAGATTACATGAAGAAAAATAATTTATGAGTGTAGGGGAAATCATGTGTTATGAACATTAGCTTTTTACTTTCCCTACAAACCTGGTGTATTATATATAGGGAATGTATTATAATGAGATCAGCTATTGATTCTAAAGTTATCAATAGATTTACACCTTTTGTGCATCCTTGAAAATGAATAAATTATTTTTCTCGAGACTTTAGTGTGTCTGTGTGTCTCTCTCTGTGTGTGTGCGTGTCGATGCGTCTATATGCTTGCATATGTGTCTGTCTGTGAAATTATTTTTTTCGCTCTAGTTTAAAAATTGTATGTCCGCATTTTATGAAATTTGGCAATGAGGTAAACCATAGGTTTATTTCGGCGTTGAATAGATTTTGGTAAGACTTTAAGAAATGTAACTGGCGGTTTTGTTTCAAAAGTAGCTGAAAAAATATGGAACAAATATGTTTACATATATTACGTATGCTTGTTTTATACGCAATTTTTTTATGTCGAAACAAATAAATAAACAAAAAAATAAAAACTTAAATAATGGAAACAAATATGTTTGCATACATTACGCATGCTTATTTTATACGCAATTTTTGACGTCGAAACAAATAATAAATAAAAAAATAAAAACAAAAATAATGGAACAAATATGTTTACATGTACTACGTATGCTTGTTTTATACGTCATTTTTTATGTCCAAATAAATAAATATGCAAAAAAATGAAAACAAAAATAATTGAACAAATATGTTTACATGTATTACGTATGCTTGTTTTATACGTAATTTTTTATGTCAAAATAAATAGATAAATAAATAAATAGAAATAAAAATAATGGAGCAAATATGTTTGCATATATTACGTATGCTTGTTTTTTTTCACAATTTTTGATGTCGAAACAAATTAAAGCCAAAGTCATTACGCTAAAACAAGACATTCTCAAAGTATTAAAATTTTAAGGTACTTTTTAATGTCCCAAATCATTAAATTGAAATGGAAATAATTTTTAACTAGAACGAGGTATCCAACATCAGGCAGGTCCTAAATAAGTACCCGCTACATAAATAATGCAGATACAAATAACATCTCTCAATTTATAAAACGTCTGTTTTGACTCAAAAAAATTCTCGTACGTTTTTCCATGCGCACAGAGAATTGTACAACGCATTTTAACTTCCGAAGCTTAAACCTATTAATTTCCTCATGCTGTGCTAGAAAAAAGTATAGTAATAGTAATTGTGACTTATACCACTTTTTGACGTAGAATAATGTCTTTGTCAGTACCTGGTATAGGGGCCAAGACGGCAAATCGGATGTGACGAAAAAAATGCGTTTATTTCGGCATTGAATAGATTTTGGTAAGATTTTAAGAAATGTAACTGGCGGTATTGTTTCAAAAGTAGCTGAAAAAATATGGAACAAATATGTTTACATATATTACGTATACTTGTTTTATACGAAATGTTTTATGTCGAAACAAATAAATAAACAAAAAAATAAAAATCTAAATAATGGAAACAAGTATGTTTACATATATTACGTATGCTTATTTTATACGCAATTTTTGACGTCGATAGTAGTTCAGCGGGCGATAGTGGATAGTAGTGACGTCTATAGTAGTTCAGATAGTAATTTAGCGTATGAGAGTCGGTAGGGGACAGCAGTGGTATCAAATGTTAAGCCGAGAATGTGTGTGTGTTATAAGTGGTGACTCATCGGGTTGACGTGCTTGAGTGAAGAATGCGGCCAAATGCAAAAAAATTCTCAAGCAATAATCAAATTGCCAAGTTTTTATGTTTTAATTCTGGTTCTTAATTAACATTTCACAATAATTAACTTTGTAACTTATTTCTCCTACCATAGATCACTGTTGGCAAATAGTAGAAAGAAATTAAACTTTTATATAAACTAATGTTTCATTTGAAAACATCCAAATGACAAGACGTATTCTACTTTGCAGACGCACCTCCGATACAGTCATTCGAGTTTTTTAAGTATGCTTCTACAGTAGATTAATTAAACGTTTTACTTTAACCAATGTAGCCCAAAAAAAGTATAGGAATCATGATTTAATCACGAGAGTGAGGCCCCTAGTTACCAGAAATGACTGTTTTCGGTCTGTGGGTATATTTCTCTGTCAGGTGTGTCTGTGGGTGTCAAATCCTTGGTTCTTTTTAATCTCAAAAACCGCTAAATCGATTTGGGCAAAATTTGCGTTGTATACTGTGTATATTATCCAGATGTGAATGAAGAAAAATAATCTGAAATATGTATATTGATTAGCAATATAACGAGATTTTTTCCAAAATCAATGATCCTTCGTAATCTCAAAAACCGCTGAAGCGATTTGGACAATATCTGGGTAGTATAATGCGTATAATATATAATGGGAATGCAGAAAATATATTTCTAATATGTATATAATTTGACTCAGAGGTAGAATGCCCATTTGTTTCACAAGGAAAGTCTCGGTATTGCCTCTATCCTCTAGTTTTTGTAATAAAAACGAAATCTAATCTTTCTTGTTACAATTATTCATAGTTTCGTTTCTCACTATTAAATCGTTCGACATTTTCGTCAAATATCACCATCCTATTATATAACTATATATTTATCTTAACCTTAAACGAGTAAATGAAATACATGTTTCGTGCGGTACTTCATGTTCCATTATAATAACTGCTATTTAAGTAGGCGTCGCAAATAATATTTGCATTTAAAAGCAGTTCGTATTATCGTTCTTACATTTATTATTCGTGAAGAATTAAGAAAGAAGAAAATGCGCAGATTTAACTGTCATTTGGAATACTAATGAATCTCTGCCCGATCCAGGTGTTCGAGTAATGGTAAATAGTAATGAATTAATTTTTACTTGATCTAAAATTGCTTTGCAGCTAGATTTACTTACAAATTATGCAAATTGCTGCGGAATAGTCCGCAGATACAAGATAGTTCAACAATTCTTCGCCAAACACGTTTTTGGGAAAAAAAGAACCTAGATATTCATAAGGTGATAATTTATGATCTTCTTCTCAAGTAAATAGTGAATGTTTCTGAGGAATGTAATTTTCTAGAGAATATAAAGCATATCCGTATATTTCAAAACAAATTTTTTTATCTTGATATCAAAGCACACATTACGTATCTTGAGTATATGATCTCTGAAGTGTAACATTATTTATAAATATCTAAATTCTGGTTTTAAATATATTTTCTTCTATAAATATTATTGCAATATAAGTACATCAAAATAAAATATATTTATTTATATAATATACACTGAAGTAACTGACAGTTAAGTTAGGAGGTGATGCATTAAAATTTTCGAACACTTCCACTATAGCTAGAATTTTAGTTTTTGTGTCATTCGATTCGTCTCAGATTCCACATAAAAAAATAATTAAAATTTTTGAAAATTCTAATTAAGGATGGCGATACAAAGGGGTTTTCAAATAACTTACACCACATTGCCTCTCATCAAAAACAATGCATGCCATATTTTATTTGCTGCCAACAATTAAAACTGATAATCAACTACTTGTCCCTTGTAGTGACCAATGAAAACGCGCGAAGGGCTGCTAAAATTACTAGTAAGTTATATAAATTACAAAATGCATGTGAAGTTAAAATATCTTTAAAAATAAAACATGTAACAAATTAGTAACGGTATTACCAGTTTCGATGAAAAAGAACCTCTTTCTTCAGGATAAAAATCCAGATCAGTCCCACCAGCAAAGGGAGGAATATGTCTGTCAATGGAAATTACGTTACATGACCCAGGAAAGAAATTGCTGCCAATCGATAACAAAAAAATTGAGTACTCTGGAGAAAGGAAAAATAACTCATAATAATTCAAAATATTTTATCAATGATTAAAACATAACTGCCCCATCACAAATTAAATAAGAAAATGCTTATTTTGGAGTCTTTATGAAGAACACCATCAACCAATTGAAAGAATGCATAAAAGTTATTGAAAAAATGCTTGCAAATACAAAACTACGAAATTTTGTATTATATAATAAAAAGGAAGAAAACAAGATGTTTCAGAAGCTGAATGAACTAACTTCATCAAAAAAACTTCAATACAGACATCTTTCTTGTCTTCTCTGGTACTGTTGCTCCCTGGGATTTTTATCCCTGAGAAAGAGACCCCTTTGTAACTTCGAAAATGGCAGATGTGGTTACAGATTTGTTACATTTTGTTACGTTTATTACGATTTTAATGATTTTTTTCGCAACTGTTAGAGTGACTTAATTTAAATATAATATACTACCTATATTTAAATATAATATACTATTTTAGAAAATTTTCGCTATGGAACTAAACTATACTTGTTAGAATATTATTGTAGAACCCACTTCTACTATAGGGGGGGGGATGACACCTCAACTGCTAATTAAGGGTATTAAAGAGTCACCTGATCAGCACGAAGATCCATAATTCGAATTCTGGCTGTAACAGCTTAAAACTGCTAGTTAGATGCATCAATGAGGTCTAAAAATACAGAATTTCGATTTTTTATGGTGCCTGCAATTAAAGGCAACGACATTTAATTCACTATTTTATTCACTATATTTTTCACGATTACTATCATAATGAACATGTCTTCATCGGTGGAAAAGTGCTGGCACTGATGAAAGGCATAGTAATGCCCGAAAGCGCTATGGCCGTGTATTTTTAGGACGTTGTAAAAGGAGATTTTAATAAAATACTTTTAATTATGGCCAATTTTTTGGTTGTCTTTATTTTTAAAGAATTGATTATTTTGACGTCTTTCCATACAATGTCATATAATATTCCACAACTTTGTAATTGCTTTTTTATCTATCTCTCTTTGTTGCCCAGCTCGTTATCTTAACGTTTTGGATTTATCGCTAAAGCGGCAGCAATCACTTCTATTCGCACAGGCATGGCCACTTTATTAGATAGATCTAAAAGTGTACATTAATGGTCTTTTCCATACAAAGTTGTTGGGATGCTTAAGGACGTTCCTAGGATCACTTTATGGAAGAAAAGAATGTCATCCTAGTTATTAAATTAATAAGTCATCCTGTGAAAAGTCGAAGATAAATGGTTCGAATTTTGGTTGGGACACGAGTTCTATGCAGTATCGAATTTTAAATGATTCTGTTTTAGGTCGTGGTATGATGCAGAACTTTAACAAACAGGTCACAAAGCTGCGAATTGTCATCGAAGCATAAATTAATTATTTAATAATAAATCATTTCTTCAACCTACAGGGCATACTGTATTCTTCGTTCTACAGAGCAACTAGGATTTCTCATACAATAGAACACCTGGGTACTGTGAAGTAGGTGCATTTTAAAACTTCATTTTTGTAACTTTTAATGAAAGCAGATGTGACCTAATTGTTCTCCAAATACGTGTATTTTTGCGCTTATATTTAGTAGTTAATACACGATTAAGGCTTCTTTGTGTGGTTTTCTTTTACTTCGTGCCGTATTCTGAAATGAAGTGCCTAGCTGCCATATAAAATTTACAGTACGATTTATGTCAGTGATTAGTTTGTACGCATGTATTAAGCTGTTATTTTAATCTTCAGATTTTAACCGTGTTTGCTAGGTGCGGATAAAGCAAGATATGTACACTTCCTAGAAAAGGTCGCTTAAGTACCGCAATAAATTTGTAAGGAGAGGTCCATATTTGTGTACGCTAGATCTATACATATTAAAGTAACCACACGTGATTGAATAGAAGTTATTGCAGCCCCCTAGCAGAGAATTTTAAAAGTTCGGATAACAAACTCGGCAACAAACCGAGATGGACGAGAAAAGCCAATTACAAAGTTGTAAAACATTGTTTAATTAGTGAGAATGGACATCAAGAACACACAAAGCCCGTATAGATGTGCATTCATTAATTAAGATGTGCAGTCATTAATTATAAGTAACATATAGTTTAATTTTCTGTCTCGATTTCAAATATAAATAGTCAATAATTGATAGCAATTTGAACTAGCTCTACACTAGATGACTGTGCTTATGTTTTTTACTGTATCATTCCTGAATAGAGCAGCCATTCGACAATGAACATAATAAATGCTTTCTATTATTTTTAGCGTTGTTTTCTACTAATTATATCAGGGGTAGGGAAAACCCAGCCCGCGGTCTACATGTGGCCCTTGAGATCTGATGTTGCCCGCGACTGCTCGTTCACAATTTTATTTCAAGAGACCCACGAAAAACAATTAATCGTAAAACTTAAACTCGATTGTTAAACGTATTATTCATCAAATTCACATTTGTTTATCAAATTATTCGTCGTTTTCAGTCACTTATGAAACCAAAATTAATTATTCATTAAATTCATCATTTATTTTTCTTTAAATGTGACATCAATCAAATTGCAATCAATGAGATTAAACTACATCAGAGTGGTTATCAAAAAATAAATAGATGAACAAACAATCATCTGCCCTGACAATTTAAAAGCAATACCACATATAAAAATATGAAGGTTTTAATTATCTTTTGATAGATTTTAACTACCTTATCGGAAATAAAAGTGATGTTGATTTTAAAAATGGGATTTTTTTTAAACATTGTACTGATATTTTCCTTATATAAATCAACGATTTCGTTTATTTCTAATTAACTTTTTAAAATAAATAAAATATACCTATTTTTGAAATGATGTTTGTACGAAAATATTATTTAAAATATTAAAGCTTTCAAAAACAATCACAAAATAACGCTTTGAAAGCCAAACAATTTTGAACACCATACGTACAGCATTTCAATGTGACATCGCTCTCCATCCAAATGGTTACAAACAATTTGTACTAAGTGTACTAAAATAATCTATATAAAACTACAAAAAAGAAACCACTCCTCACCTCAGTGCTACATTGCTTAATTATTTGACATATGCCATCCCTTCTTTGCACCCACTAACTTCATGCGGCTCACAAGTACAAAAAGTTTGCCGACCGCTACATTAGCTAATGGTCTATAACAATCTTTCCCAAACTTACAACGATCGCGTACCCCATTTGAGATTTAATATCTTCGGCGTACTCCCCCCCCAATCCCCATCGGGTAGTTTGTGGGAGGTGTTAGTAATACAATTCTTTAATACCTGCAAGTTGCGTAGTGATACATTGTTTTATTATTACACTAGCCGCCTTTGGCGACCAGCCTGTTCGCTACCCTTGAAAATTCTGACCGTGGCAAATTGTAACCGTGGCACACTCGCTGGCGCGACCTTACCAGAAGGTGTAAGGTAACTGTTTGGACGGCCAGGAAGTGCCACCCAATTTAGACCGGAAATCAGTGGGGGAGACATCCACAGGGACCGTACCCTCCTTCCCCTACCACCAACCTTTCTGAAGGACTTACGATCCCACATGTTTAACGTGATCGTACTCCGCGTGAACGCGGCTGCAGTTTTGGCAGTGGCGGGAATCGAACCCGGGCCTACCCAGGTGAAATTCCCGCGCGCTAACCACTGGTGTACTTCGCCCTCCGCGACATTTTCCATAACTTTCTTTTTATTCACCGAATTTAGACCGGAACCCAGTGGGAGAGGCACCCACGGGGACCGTACCCTCCTTCCCCAACCACCAACCTCTCGAAAGGACTTACAGACACACATGTTTATTCCGCGTGATCGTACTCCGCGTGAACACGGCGGCAATTTTGGAAATCGAACCCGGGCCTACCGCGTGCAATTCCCGCGCGCTAACCACTGGGCTACTTCGCCCTCCGCGACAATCTCCATAACTTTCTTTTTATTCACCCAATTTAGACCGTACCCTCCTTCCCCTACCACCAACCTCTCGGAAGGACTCACGAACCCACATGTTTAACGTGATCGTACTCTGCGTGAACGTGGCGTAAGTTTTGGCAGTGGCGGGAATCGAACCCGGGCCTACTGAGTGCAATTCCCGCGCGCTAACCACTGGGCTGCCGCGCCCTCCGCGACAATCTCCATAACTTTCTACATATTCACCCAATTTAGACGGGAACCCAGTGGGGGAGGCATCCACAGGGGCCGTATCCTCCTTCCCCTACCACCAACCTCTCGGAAGGACTTACGGACCCACATATTTAACGTGATCGTATTCCACGTAAACTCGGCGGCAGTTTTGGCAGTGGCGGGAATCGAACCCGGGCCTACCGCTAACTTCCCGCGCGCTAATTTGCAATTTAAAATGACCATATGCTTAATTCCATCATCCTCATTCCATTGTTTCATTGTTCCATCATTTAAAATATCCATAAAATTAAAATATCCAAAAGTTAAAATATACATTTAAAAAATCCAGATCGTCGCATCATTTAAAATATAAATATAATAATTTATATAGAGCAAAGGCGCTCTATTCAGAACCGTGACGTCACCTCCACCTTGACGTCCCCACCCACCACCTTCCCTGCTTCAGCGGGGGAGAAACGAAGCGGAACGCCGAGAAATATAAAATCATGACGTCTTTAAAATTGCGATCCTGAAGGCAATTTTCATTATTTCTGGACCAGATTAGACTTGTAAGAATGCCAGATATTTCAGCTTTCTAAAAATGTAAATTATTAGTCGAAATTATGAGTACTTTTTACTATGCGAGAATTTAAAAACCAAAAATCGTTTTTTTGAGCCAAAAGTGACTTTTGTTTTAAAATCTTTAAAAAATACTAGAAATCGAAATGAAGATTTGAAATTGATATATTTTTACTCGCAATTGTCTGCTCTTTCCGATGGTGTGAGTTGTTTTTTTCTACGACGTCTGGATCGTGGAGAAAAAAGGGCAAAAAGGGGAAAAAAAGGTCGAAATCGCATAAAACATTAAATAAATAAAAAAATAATTAGAATTTTGAAAATCGGTTTTCACGTGTCCCCTTCTCACCCCCCAGGGTCTCCGATTGCCAAATTTCGTAACTCTCCGACGCGCGGTCGCGAAACGTATAGTGTATAAGACACACACACACACAGACATTGCCTTTTATTATATAGACTAGCCGCCTTTGGCGACCAGCCTGTTCGCTACCCTTGAAAATTCTGACCGTGGCAAACTCGTTGGCGCGACCTACCAGAAAGGTGTAAGGTAACTGCTTGGAAGGCCAGGAAGTGCCACACAATTTAGACCGGAACCCAATGGGGGAGGCATCCAAAGAGACCGTACCCTCCTTCCCCTACCACAAACCTCTCGGAAGGACTTGCAGTCCCACACGTTTAACGTGATCGTACTCCGCGTGAACACGGCTGCAGTTTTGGCAATGGCGGGAATCGAACCCGGGCCTACCGAGTGAAATTCCCGCGCGCTAACCACTGGGCTACCGTGCCATCCGCGACAATCTCCATAACTTTATTTTTATTCGGCAATTTTGGGAATCGAACCCGGGCCTACCAAGTGCAAATCCCGCGCACTAACCACTGGGGTACTTCACCCTCCGCGATATTCTTCATAACTTTCTTTTTATTCACCCAATTTAGACCGGAACCAAGTGGGAGAAGCATCCACAGGGACCGTACCCTTCTTCCCCTACCACCAACCTCTCGGAAGGACTTACAGACCCACATGTTTAACGTGATCGTACTCCGCGTAAACACGGCGGCAATTTTGGGAATCGAACCCGGGCCTACCGAGTGCAATTTCCGCGCGCTAACCATTGGGCTACTTTGCCCTACGCGACAATCTCCATAACTTTCTTTTTATTCATCCAATTTAGACCGTACCCTCCTTCCCCTACCACCAACTTCTCGGAAGGACTCACGGACCCACATGTTTAACGTGCTCGTACTCCGCGTAAACACGGCGGCAATTTTGGGAATCGAACCCGGGCCTGGTAACTGGTTGGACGGCCAGGATGTGCCACCCAATTTAGACCGGAACCCAGTGGGGGAGGCATCCACAGGGAACGTACCCTCCTTCCCCTACCACCAACCTCTCGGAAAAACATACGGACCCATATGTTTAACGTGATCGTACTCCATGTCAGTGGCGGAAATCGAACCCGGGCCTACCGCGTGCAATTCCCGCGCGCTAACCACTGGGCTACTTCGCCCTCCGCGACAATGTCCATAACTTTCTTTTTATTCACCCAATTTAGACCGTACCCTCCTTCCCCTACCACCAACCTCTCGGAAGGACTCACGAACCCACATGTTTAACGTGATCGTACTCTGCGTGAACGTGGCGTAAGTTTTGGCAGTGGCGGGAATCGAACCCGGGCCTACTGAGTGCAATTCCCGCGCGCTAACCACTGGGCTGCCGCGCCCTCCGCGACAATCTCCATAACTTTCTACATATTCACCCAATTTAGACGGGAACCCAGTGGGGGAGGCATCCACAGGGGCCGTATCCTCCTTCCCCTACCACCAACCTCTCGGAAGGACTTACGGACCCACATATTTAACGTGATCGTATTCCACGTAAACACGGCGGCAGTTTTGGCAGTGGCGGGAATCGAACCCGGGCCTACCGCTAACTTCCCGCGCGCTAATTTGCAATTTAAAATGACCATATGCTTAATTCCATCATCCTCATTCCATTGTTTCATTGTTCCATCATTTAAAATATCCATAAAATTAAAATATCCAAAAGTTAAAATATACATTTAAAAAATCCAGATCGTCCCATCATTTAAAATATAAATATAATAATTTATATAGAGCAAAGGCGCTCTATTCAGAACCGTGACGTCACCTCCACCTTGACGTCCCCACCCACCACCTTCCCTGCTTCAGCGGGGGAGAAACGAAGCGGTACGCCGAGCGGAACGCCGAGAAATATAAAATCATGACGTCTTTAAAATTGCGATCCTGAAGGCAATTTTCATTATTTCTGGACCAGATTAGACTTGTAAGAATGCCAGATATTTCAGCTTTCTAAAAATGTAAATTATTAGTCGAAATTATGAGTACTTTTTACTATGCGAGAATTTAAAAACCAAAAATCGTTTTTTTGAGCCAAAAGTGACTTTTGTTTTAAAATCTTTAAAAAATATTAGAAATCGAAATGGAGATTTGAAATTGATATATTTTTACTCGCAATTGTCTGCTCTTTCCGATGGTGTGAGTTGTTTTTTTCTACGACGTCTGGATCGTGGAGAAAAAAGGGCAAAAAAAGGTCGAAATCGCATAAAACATTAAATAAATAAAAAAATAATTAGAATTTTGAAAATCGGTTTTCACGTGTCCCCTTCTCACCCCCCAGGGTCTCCGATTGCCAAATTTCGTAACTCTCCGACGCGCGGTCGCGAAACGTATAGTGTATAAGACACACACACACACAGACATTGCCTTTTATTATATAGATATTGTTGTATTAATCTTAAATATTAATTTCTGTCAAACCATGTTCTACGTGTGTAACCCAGAACCCCGCGTTTTTTTTTTTTAATTTAGCTAATGATCCAAAAAGTTGCATAAAACTTTCGAAATTGCAAAAAATTAAATGGATTTTTAGATATTTGCAAAAAAGGAACCTGAAAAATTCGAAAACCTCTCCATATTAACCATAAATTACACATTCACAAAACATGTACTATCTTCTTATTAGTTTTTAACCCAGAACGTAGATTTTTTTAGCTAAATGTGTGGAAAGTTGGAGGTTGCAGCTAAAAATTGCAAAAATTCAGTCAATTTTAATGCATATTTTTAAATATGAACAAATTATTATTGCAGATGCAGAACTTTTTAATAAAATTGAGTGGTGTTTTAAGTATTACTCACACAATTAGCCTTATTCAGAGATTTGCATTTTACATTTCGGGCAGCGCCGGATATTCGTGATAGTTGACTTATTTATTAACTTAAAAAATTATTAAATTCTTGTAATTATAATTATTTTTGCCATAATGATACAATGAATTAAACATTTTGCCAAGAATCAAGTACTCCTGAATTTTTTTTTCACATACCTTCAAGGATGCATATACCTCAGTTTGAAAAAGACTGATCTAGAACTTTATTCGTTCGTTTTGTCTTTCTAGATTTGTTACAGTGTTCTTTATCTTATTTTAAATTCTCCGCTAGAGACGCCGCAATAACTTTATCCGATCCGGTGGGGGTCACTTTGTTATAGATAAACCTGACGTGTGCACTCATGGACAGTTCCTTACAAGGTATTCTGGTAAAGACTTTCCTAGACCCGTATATACATAATAGCAGAAAACACATGTGTTGGTTCGTAACATCTTCATTTAATAAGTTAAGATTTGTCACCTATGATACTTAGACTCTTAATTTTTCATAACTTTGATTGACACTAAAATACTTTGAAGTCGTCCAAAATTTATTATTCTTGTCTACAGGGAAATAAAGTAGATGTATCAGTCACAAAGTGACTTTCAGAAACAATTAACTTTAAGATATATAATTGCGTTGAATGCATTTTTCTTCAATTCTTTTGAATGTATTTTCTTGGTATTGTATGTAATTGGTAATCGAGAGAACTATATTTTTGCTAAGGGTTCTCTAAAACAAGGAATAATTTATGCATACAATAAATCAGCAAGTTAGTTATGAAATTGTGTGAAATACAAGGTACACATAAAATCCAAATTTCTGGTAATTATGGTTTGTCTTTAATTTAACAACTATCACTGTTAAAAGACAGAGCAAGAAAATGTTAAAAACGAGGTTTTTTATGCATTAAAAATTAAAATGCTACTAAGATAATAAAAAGACGAGTATACAAAAGAAGAAGACGGCGGGATTAACAATGTTATTCGAAATTTTCAGTAATTGGATTTATTAATTAAGCAGCTCGTAAAATATTTTTATTTTATAATTAGTTTAAATTATCATCTATGTTGAAAAGGGAAAGCGAAGCGCATCGAGTTATATCTAAACTATAAAAATCCGTAATATCTCCACTATATATCTGTCAGCTGAGAGGAAATAGTGCTATTATATCTCCTGATTAAATTCTTATCGGGATTAGGAAAAAATCCATTCAAATGTCCCTCCCCATCTTCAATTTATTCCTAAATCGTGGAATGTCAGTTCGAAACAGAAAATTTAGTTTGTTCTCAACTCCTTGTATCTCCTATTGTTGCAAAAAAACTAATCATTAATTTAAAAATAAAATAAAATAAAATAATAATAATAATAATAATAATAATAATAACACTAATTGGAGGAACGCGTCTTCTTTTTTCCATGTTCTTTTTTAATAAGCCGAATGCACGTCTTTGTACTTTCTTGATTGAGGAAAACACTGACATTAGGCGACTACAACTGTTTCAAAACCATAATGAGATATCTTCATCGAGTCAGAAGCGGTATGTACTAATCAAAAGATTAAATACAACTTCGAGACAACAGACAAAGAAAAGATGACCCAAGCGAGAACAGCCATAAAAGTGCATAGGTCATTGAATTTAAAACCACGGTTATTAATTTTTTCAGTTTTCGGCTTGAGCTGAAATATTTATAGCCATGGTTTCGATGGTCAGTGTGGCTCCTTGGATGTTCGTCCCTCTGATTTTGTAATCTTCATCTGTTGTTCGCAGTTGTATTTAATCTTTCGATAAGTACACTGTGCTTCTGACCTGACAAAGAGACATTAAAATGTCCTTGAAACAATTATAATCACGAAATGTTCATATATCTTCTTCTCTATGTATGAAATACAAAGAGTATGTAAGTCCAAATCAAAAGGGTTTGTGATCGAATACCGGCTTATTGGAAACATGGATTGAGTCAATCAACTGACCATTTTCCTCTCACTGTAAGAGCTCGAGGATAGAGTTACAGATGGCCTAAGGAGAAATAATTTGATTATACTTTTCTCGATGCAATACACCTGCGGATTGAATATTAAAGATTTAGAACACTTTTTTATTCTCTTGGATAGAAAAACGACATCTACCAATAAGTTTTTCATAAGTTTTTCTATTTCATTTAAAAATGTAATCTAAAGTAACATTTATGCATATTTTAGAACTATAATAGCATTCTACCTATCTATCTATCTTATATACTAATTGCCAAATGTCTGTCTGTGTGTCACGCTTTCTTAGGCACATCCCAAGTAGATAGACTTGCAATTTGCTACACGGGTCCATCGTTCGATAAAATCCCCTGGGAAAATCGAATTTTTCGAAAATGTTCTATGCAGAGATTGCCCTACATCTAAACGTTCGAAAAGTGAAATGATAGAAAAGCATGCTTTGCGATGAGATAGAGGCTTCAAATCTGGTATATGGGTAAATCGTTCGAAAAGAAGAAAGTGTGCAATTTCAGATTTCCAATACTTTCTACTTGAGGGGGTGCCGCACGCCAAAATGTTCGATTTGCCGAATAAATGAGAAACACCTCCTTTAATATTCGATAGAGGCTTAAAATTTGGTATATGGACTAATCATTAGACTAAAACACCCAAGATGAATATAGTTTTACAAAAATGTTCGTTTACGGGGTGCATAAGAGAAAAAACGTTCGAAATTTGAATTGATGAAAAAGCATGCTTCGGGATGAGATAGAGATTTCAAATTTGGTGTACGGGTAGATAGTTTAGAAGGAAGAAAGTGTACAATTACAGTTTTCCAATATTTTCTACTTTAAGGGGTACTGCACACCTAAATGTACGAATTTGGGAATAAAGAAGAAACGCCCCTTTTAAAAGTGATAGAAACTTGATATTTGGTATATGGGCGAATCATTTGACAGAAAACAGAAGAAAAATGGATTTTTTTCAAAAACGTACTTTTAAGGAGGTGGGTTCTCCACACGAAAACATTCGAAAGGTGAAATGATAGAAAAAGCATGCTTCGCGATTTGATAGACTTCAAATTTGGTGCACGGGTAAATCGTTGGAAAGGAAGAAAGTGTGCAATTTCAGTTTTTCAACATTTGCTATTGTAGGGGATGCCGTTAATTAAAATATTCGATTTGATGAACACATGGAAAACGTCTCCTTTACAATCTGATAGAGACTTGAAATTTAGTATATTGGGTAATCATTTGATAAAAAAGCCCAAGATGAATACGGTTTTGTAAAAATGTTCATTTAAGGCTGCGCTACACATAAAAGGGTTCGAAAAATGAAGTGATGGAAAAAACATGCTTCGTGATAGTATAAAAACTTCAAATGTGGTGTACAAGTAGATAGTTTTAAAGGAAGAAAGTATGCAATTCCAAATTTTCAATATTTGCTACTTTAGGGTTGTGCTTCACACCAATATGTTCGATTTTCCGAATAAATGAGACACTCTTCCTTTTAAATGTGATACAGGCTTCATATTTGGTATATGGGCCAATCATCTTATTAAAAACAAATGAAGAACAGAATTTTCCAAACATGTTAATTTTCGGGTGTGCTCCACAGAAATACGTTCGAAAGGGCAAATTACATAATATTATGCATCGGGATGAGAGAGCGACTTTAATTTGGTGTACGGGTAGATATTTCGAAAAAAAGAAGTGCGCAATTTAAGTTTTCCAATATTATCCTCTTAAGGGAGTTCTGCACACCGAAATATTTGATTTGCCGATTAAATGTGAAACGCGAATTATTCAAAAATTTACATTATTCGGGGCTTACTTATTGTGAGGCCGTTGAGTTTTAACGGGCATTTGGCTAGTATATACTAATTGCCAAGTGTCTGTCTGTCTATCACAACTTTTTTGGGCATTTCCCGAGTAGTTAAGAGACTTGCAATTTGGTACATGGGTCGATCGTTTGATAAAAACCCCTGGAAAAATCGTATATTCCGAAAATGTTCTGCAGAGAGGGTGCTCCACACCAAAACGTTCGAAGAGTGAAATGATAAAATAGCATACTTTCCGATAAGATAGAGACTTTAAATTTGGTGTATGGATAAATCTTACGAAAGAAAGAATGTGTGCAATTTCAGATTTTCAATATTTTCAACTTTAGGGGGTGCTGCACACTAAAATGTTCGATTTGCCGAATAAATGAGAAACGGCTCCTTAAAAATTTGGTATATGGGCTAATCATTTGAGGAAAACACCCAAGACGAATATAGTTTTCCAAAATGTTCGTTTAAAGGGGTGCCCCAGAGAGGTGAATTGATAAAAAAATATGCTTCGGGATGAGATATAGATTTCGCATTTGGTGTACAGGTAGATAGTTTGATAAAAAGAAAGTGTACAAATTCAGTTTTCTATTATTTTCTACTTTAGGGGGTGCCGAACAACAAAATGTTTGATTTTCGGAATAAAGAAGAAACGCCCCTTTTAAAACGTGGTAGAGGCTTGATATTTGGTAGATGGCCGAATCATCTGATATTAAATCCAAGAAGAATGGAGTTTTTCAAAAATGTATATTTAATGGGATGGATACTCCACACAAAAACATTCGAAAGGCGAAATGAAAAGATAGAAAAAGCATGATTCGTGATGAGATAGAGACTTCCAATTTAGTGTACGGTTAAACAGTTAGAAAGGAGGAAAGTGTGCAAATTCAGTTTTCCAACATTTGCTATTGTAGGAGTGGCCGCTCTCTAAAATATTCGATTTGGAGAAATATTCAAAAACGCCTCCTTTACGATCCTCCTTTACAATATGGTAAGAAATTGGAATTTAGCATATGCCTAATTATTTGATAAAAAAACTAAGATGAATACGGTTTCTCAAAATTGTTCATTTAAGAGTTGTTCAAAATTGTTCATTTACGTTTTCTAAATAGAAAAACGTTCGAATAGTGAAGTGATAGAAAAACATGTTTACCGATAGGATAGAGACTTCAAATTTAGTGTACGGGTAGATAGTTTGAAAGAAAGTAAGTATGCAATGTCAGATTTCCAATATTTGCTACTTTAGGGGGTACCGCACACCAATATGTTCGATTTTCCGAAAAAATGAGACATACTTAAATTAAAATGTGATAAAGGCTTAATATTTGGTATATGAGCCAATCATGTGATAAAAACTCAAGATGAAGGGAGTTTTTCAAAAAATTTCATTTATAAGTGCGCTTCACAGAAAAACGTTCGAAAGGGGAAATGATAAAATAGTATGTTTCGGATAGAGACGTTGTGTACGTGTCAATAGTTTGAAAGGAAGAAGTGGTTTTTTAGGCGCTTCCCGAATAGATAGAAACTTACAATTTGGTACATAGTTCGAGCGTTTGATGAAACTCCCTGGAAAAATCGAATTTTTCGAAAATGTTCTGTAGAGGGTGTGATCCACACCAAAATGTTCGAAGGGTGATATGATAGAAAAGCATGTTTTGCGATAAGATAGAGACTTCACATTTGGGGTATAGATAAATAGTTTGAAAGGAAGAATGTGTTCAATTTCAGATTTCCAATATTTGCTACTTTAGGGGTGCCGCATATCAAAATGTTCGATTTGCCGAATGAATTAGAAACGACTCCTTTAAAATTGTTTAGAGGCTTGAAATTTGGTGTATGGACTAATCATTTGATACAAAATCCCAAGACGAATAGATATTTTCAAAAAAGTTCATATTAGAGGGTACTGCACCAAAAAACGTTCGAAAGGTGAAATGATAAAAAACATGCTTCGGGATGAGATAGAGTCATCAAATTTGGTGTACGGATAGATAGTTCGAAAGGAACAAATTGTACAATTTCAGTTTTCAAATATTTTCTACTTTAGGGGTGCCATACATTAAAATGTTTGATTTTCGGAATAAATGTAAAACGCGAATTATGAAAAAAATTTAAGTTATTTGGGGGTTGCTTATTATGAAACCGTTGATTTTCAACTGGTATTCGGCTAGTATGTACTAATTGCCAAGTGTCCGTCTGTCTGTCTGTCACGCTTTGTTTAGGCACTTCCCGAATAGATAAATACTTGCAATCTGGTACACGGGTCGATCGTTCGATAACCCTCCCACTGGAAAAATCGTATTTTTCGAAAATGTGTTGTAAAAGGGGTGCTCCACACCAAAACATTCGAAAAGTGAAATGATAGTAAAGCATACTTTGCAATGAGATAGAGCCTTTAAATCTGGTGTATGGGTAAATCGTTAGAAAGGAAGAAAGTTTGCAATTTCAGATTTCCAATATTTGCTACCTTAGGCAGTGCAGTACACCAAAATATTCGATTTGCCGAATAAATGATAAAGGTCTCTTTTAAAATTTTAGAGGCTTGGAATATAGTATATTGGCTATTCATTTGATGAAAATACCTAAGAAGAATAGAGTTTTTAAAAAAATATTCGTTTCAGGGGGTGCTTCAGAGAAAAATGTTCGAACGATTAAATGATATAAAACATACTTTGAAATGAGATATGGAATTAAAATATGATGTACGGGTAGATAGGTCAAAATAAAGAGTGTGTGCAGTATTAGTTTTCCAATATGTTCTACTTTAAGGGGTGCTGCACACCAAAATTTTCGATTTGGGAAACTTCTCCTCTAAAATTTGATAGAGGCTTAATATTTGGTATATGGGCTAATCATTTGATCCCCCCCCCCCCCTAAAAATATAATTTTTTAAAAAGTTCGTTTAAGGAGGAGGTGCTCCAGAGAAAAACGTTAACTGTTAAAAATGAAGGAAATGTGTTAAATGATGAAAAATAAAAGCTTCGGGACAAGATAGAAACTTCAAATTTGGTGTACGGGTAGATAGTTCGAATAGAAGAATGTTTGCAATTTCAGTTTTCCAATATCTTCTGCACTAGAGGGTTCCGCAAACCAAAATGTTCGATTTTCGAAATAAATGAGAAACGTCTCCCTTTAAAATGTGATATAGGCTTGATATTTAGTATATGGGCTAATAATCTGATAATGAACCCAAGAAGAATAGAATTTTTCAAAAATGTTCAGTTAAGGGTGTAGGTAATCCACACAAAAACGCTCGAAAGGTGAAATGAAAGAAAAAGCATACTTCGTGATGAGATAGAGACTTCACAATTCATGTATGGGTCGATAATTCGAAAGAAAGAAAGTGTACAATTGAAGTTTTCCAATATTTGCTACTTTAGTGGGTGTCGCACACAAAAATGTTCGATTTGACGAATAACTCAGAAAAGCATCCTTTGAAATCTGATTGAGGCTTGAAATTTGGTACCTGGGCCAATCATTTGATAAAAAACGAAGAAGAATATAATTTTTCAAATATTCCATTTAAGGGAGAGGGTGAACCACACAGAAACGTTCGAAAAGTGAAATGATGGAAAAACACACTTTGCAATTAGATACAGACTCTAAATTTCATATAATGGTAGATAGTTGGAAAAGAAGAATCCGCACCATTTCAGTTCTCCATAATGTGACATTTTAGGGGTGCTGCACGCTAAAATGTGTAAATTGCCGAATAAATGAAGAACGCCTTTTTTATATGAGACAGAGTATTGCAATTTGGTACACAAGTCAATCGTTCAATAAAACCCTCCGGAAACATCGAGTTTTTCAAAAATGTCCTGCAGAAGAAGCTGCTCGACACTAAAACGTTCGAGAGGTGAAATGATGGTAAAGCGGACTTTTGTAATAAGATAAAGACTTTAAAATTGGTGCAAGGGTAGGATTCCGCGACAATTCGTCGCGCAGGATTCATCGCGGGGTAATTCATCACGCATTATTCGTTTAGGGACAATTCGTTGCGACTTTATGATGTTCTTGGCCGAAGTATTAAGAGGAAATCTGGCCAAGTGTTTCTAGCAGTTTATATTCTGATGTGTCACAGAACAGAAACTGTATACAGTACGCTACTACTTGAATTAAAATTGTTACGACCAGGACTAAACTCCACTTCGATTTTAATAGATTTTGAAATAGCTGCAATAAACTGTTTTGCAAAATGATTCCCTGCTGTTAAAGTAAAGAGATGTTTCTTCCCTTTCTCACAAAGCATATGGAGAAAGCTGTCCTACAGTGTAAGTACACCGTGGATCCCGAATTTGCGTTACAAGTCCGGTTGCTAAATGCAATAGACTTTGTTCCCACATGTCATGTTACAGAAACGTTTGAAGCCTTGCAAAATTCAGCATATTACCAAGAACACGAGCATGAATTATCACTTCTGACCAATTATTTTGAAAATGCCTAAATAGGTAGAATAGGCAGAAGAGGTAACAGAAAACAGCCACTATTCGTGGATGAGATGTAGAATCGCCAGTCTGTAAATGACGAATTAGCAAAAACAAATAACTCTGTTGAAGGCTGGCATATATCATTTAGCACACTTATAGGAGCACATCACTCCACAGTATACAAATTTATAGCCACGCTGTAGAAAGACGAAATTCTAACACGTCACCGAATAAGGGAGCTTGATTGGGGGATTATAGCCTCTACATCAAAGAAACGTTATTGTGATACATTATTGCAGATCTAAGGGTTTAACCTTTTCTTAGCTAAAACTCTCGAACGATTTCAGGCATTTGAAAAAAAATCATTTTGCGACAAATTTTCATTGCAACAAATTGAGACTGCGATGAATTGTTCCGCTACGAATTACTCGCGGCGAATTAACCCGTAACCGACATTAACCAGCACCCAAGGGATTGATAGATCGTTAGATTGGAATAAAGTGTATAATTTCAGCTTTCTAATATATGCTAATTTAGGTATGCCGTACACTTAAATATTTAATTTGCTGATAAAATTAGAAATGCCCTGTCTGAAGTGAAACAGGTATTTGAAATTTCGCACAGACCACTGATTTAAAAAGCATCACTGAAAAAATCAAATTATTCAAAAATTCACGTTTTTCGGAGGTTGCTTAATGTGAGACCGTTGAATTTCGGCTAGTATATTACATTCGGCTAGTATATTATAATTTTGTGAAAGTGTAATATTATATAAAATTATGTTATCTCACATTTCTGACAAATGTTGATTTCTATAATTATTTATGTATTTTAAATCGATTATCAACTTTTAATTTTAAGAGTTTTGGTGTTAATTATGTAACAAAATATTTTGAGTTCGACTTTTAATTTTAATTTTACATGTAATATCAAATGTAAAACAGTCCATTGTTAAACACTATATATATATATATATATAGTGATATATATATATATAGTGATATATATATATATATATGGGTCGTTTTCTCTAAACGGGCTTTTTCATCTTTCTTGTTACAATAGATATTTTTTCTATTTTTCAACCTGCTTTCTGCATTATATTTTAACATGGGTGATTTAAACTAAAAATACAACAACAGTAGGAGAGATCATTTTGGGGAAATTAAATAGAAAATGCTAATTTTTATTTTCAAGACAAGTAAATGACATCATGACAGGGGAATGCCACGTTATATAGGAAAGTGCTTTATTAGTATATATATATACACACACATATATATATATATATATCATTAGACATATATATTATATATATATATATATATATATATATATATATATATATATATATATATATATATATATATATATATATATATATATATATATATATATATATATATATATATATCATTAGAAAATTTAAAAAAATGCTTTGCTTCAATTGCAATCTTGTATTCAGAACTAACTTCTTATTTGTTTTTTATCTTCTAAAAAGAAAATATAGTTTAAATGTAATTCACCTGTTCTGATGTCAATACCTTGTCTACCAAGAAGACAGGTGAATGACGACAGGAGAATGACAAACCATGTGATTTTTCTTCCAGAGTATATGAGTTTTATTTTCATTTAAGCCTAACTTGATATTCAGTTTGCTACACTAACTAGGCACACATATATGTTAAAAAAATGTATTTACTTTTTTATTCTGAGAATAATTATAATCAGGTGAATGATAAGGAATAAAAATACTTTCCCCAAATTGTTCAGTTTTATAATATTTCCCTGCACACACTAATAGCTAGAGTATAGTCCAACTTTTGAAATGGTGAATATAGACTTTAGTAAAAAAGAATAATACTTTAATTATTATATCGTGCTGTCATCTATGAACAGAATCAGGTCTTAAAATTTGAAGACATGTGAATGACAAAAAAGTTAGGGGACAGTTGTAAAAATTTAATTTAAAATATTTCTCTAATGCATAGTGGATTTTTATTACTGTTTGTATTTTAAATTATCTAATTTAATCTAAAACATCAAATTAAAAGAAAACTAGAAAATGAAGGCTTGTAAATTAAGTTTTTATTTTATGATTTGGCTGTTGGGGCACACGTGGGAATAACATTTAATAAAAATAAATACATTTGTAAATATTAAAAATATAAATATTTTTATCTAATGGGTGACAAATATGAACTACAGTATAGTAAAACTGATCAGTGTCCTAAATCAGTCCCAAGTTGTGCAAAACATGTAAAACCCCCGTTTACAGAAAATGATCCATATATATTATATCTATTGTATAAGCATTTAAATTCTTCGTATTTTGCGCAGCTACAAATTTTCTTTCAGAAACCATTTTATTAATGTATTCCACAGACTATAATTTTAAATCACACGTTTATGCTACCCATTGAAAGTTTATCACCAACTTGCGCTCAAATTAAATTGCTTTCGCACTTTTTATTAACCAAGCTCCTTCTTATAAATTAACATACTCCTTTTTTATATACATTAATCCTTAAGAGGCTAATACCGTATAATTATTATACTGCCGCACTTAATCGCATAATAAAACAAGAAATATTTCTGAGTTACATTTTAACTTCAAATTAAAAAAAAAGCAATGCACTGGTACAGAACTTTTCTGATGCAAATGAGTTCAGTTTATTCTTACAGAATTGGAAACTTAGTCATTACAGGTTTCAAAAAAGTTTCAACAAGCAAATCACATTAACTTTGAGAACAGGAATGCAAAGTGAAAGTTTTTCTACTGGTATATCGTCTCTAGTAAAAAAAGAAAATGTTATTATATATCCCCTATACCTTTTCCGTCAAATGAAAAATGCTTCCTTCCGCATCAAAATTCAGTTAGTGGTGTTTGTTTAGATTCTTTTTATTTGCGTATAGTCAGTATATTCTTGGTACTTACTTTATACAAGTAAGAGCGTCTGTATTGCAATTTGTTCTTTTGAATTTTTCTTGCACTTACATAATATTGTAAGTCAGCATATGTATATTTATAAATTCAATATGAAAAATAAATGTATGAAGGAGCCTAAATATGATGGGATATAGTATTTTTGACTTCGTTTTCGGCTTCATTTTCGGCAGAACCATTAAGCATTTTACTACTCTTTTGCATAGTTGGTTCATATAGTCATGCGAATTTTCGAAAAAGCCGAAAGTGACATCTCCAGAAACGGAAGTAGAAATCCTTAATGAGCACACCTAGTCCGTTTAAATTTTCGACAAAGCCGGAAGGGGCATCCCCAGAACCGGAAGTAGAAATTCTTAATTAGCACACCTAGCCCCCTTAAATTTTCGACAAAGTTGGACGTGACATCTCCAGAACCGGATGTAGAAATCTTTAATGAGCACACCTAGCCCCTTTAAATTTTCGACAAAGCCGGAAGGGACATCTCCAAAACCGGAAGTAGAAATCCTTAATGAGCACACCTAGCCTCTATAAATTTTCGACAAAGCCGGAAGTGACATCTCCAGAACCGGAAGTAGAAATCCTTAATGAGCACACCTAACCCCCTTAAATTTTCGACAAAGCCGGAAGTGACATCTCCAGAACCGGAAGTAGAAATCCTTAATGAGCACACCTAGCCCCCTTAAATTTTCAACAAAGCCGGAAGTGACACCTCCAGAACCGGAAGTAGAAATCCTTAATGAGCACACCTAACCCATCTTAAATTTGATGCAAAACACATATCAGTCACTCTCTTAGCTCTATAGCCAATCCCAAGAAATAGACGATTCAAAGAAATTTTCCATATCAAAAGTGGAAAAAGAACCGTAAGGAAAAATATTTAACGACCCTCCTACCTCCTCAAAATTTGATATTAAATCTATATCAGTTACTATGTAAGCTTTATTTACATCTTATTTAAAATAGGTGTTTAAGTGAAATGAAAATTTTTGATCCGGAATTAAAAAAAGAACTGAAAGTAGAAATCTTTAGTAAACTCCCTAACTCCTTTGTAATTTGATGCTGAATCCATATCAGCCATTATCAAAGCTCTGTCTATCCCAGAACCTGAGAAATACACACTTTAAAAATATTTTAAATAAAATCAATAGTATGACAAAATTTTTGCCACAAATGTGTAGTAAATGCATTCAATTTGTGCACTGCAATATGATGAATGTTTAAAAATAGTTAAATATAAATATGCAGTCAACAAAATGCATATAATAAAAATATAAAAGAAAATGTTTTATATTCTCTATATATTTTTCAAGTAAATAAAAAAACACTCAATTCCACATTAAAATGCAGCTACTGGTGTTTGTTTAGATTTTCTTTATTTAGAAATATTCAATATATTCTTTGAGCTGACTGTAAAATAAAAATATATGTATTGCAATTTGCTCTTTCACAGTTTCTTGCGTTTATGTAATGCCAAAATAAGTATATCTCTAAATTCAATATGAATAAGAATATATTGTAAAATTCAGGCTATTTGTGCACTGAAATTCAGTAAAAGGGAAAAAGATTTTAAAGGTAAATATATAATCAAAAATCTGATGTGGGCAGCACATGACTTTTCTTATAAAATGCAATGAATTTACTACTTTTACAGTTAAAAAAAATGTTATTCTTATAGTAGATACTTATATTCTTTCCAAGATATTGAATTTTTTTCAATTAGTCGTCATTTTCATTGATTTAGCGCCATTTTTATCTATTTGGCGAGATTTTTGTTAATTTGGCAACAATTAAAAATATCGCCAAGTTGGCGATATTCCGCCAAATTCGTCACCAAAATCTCGCCAAGCGTTATGAACGGAGAAATAAGTTATTCTTACAGCAGATAAATGACTATTGGAGTTCAAATACAAAAGTATTACTCAAAGTATCTTTTTTCATGAATGGAACGAGCTAGATCCAAGAGAATGATGTCACCCAATTTATCGCATGGTATTACATTTAAAAAGTGAACATGTTTCTCAATAGGAAGTATTTTTTATTATTTTATATAACTTTTTGATAATTTGAAAAATGTGCAATATCTCGAGAACGGCTCATGTTAGCGATCTAAAATTTATGTCAATCGTTTTCTAATGAAAAATTACATGAGAAATGTCTATTTGCGTAACTTTATTAGCGGTTTTGATAGTTTGACGATTTTTTCAAAATTTCACTAGAAAATTTAGGGAGGTTCTGGACATTCGATTGCGTATGAAAACAATAGGCTTCCAGTATTTACGGATTGTGATTTTTGTACTAAATTTCGTTCGAATCGGTCCATTCGTTCGGCAGTTATCATCTTCACAGATTCACTGACACACACACACACACACACACACACACACACATACTTTCACATACACATACACACACACACACAGACATTACTTCAAAAATGTTGGATTCGTGATCAGGGATGCTTGAAACGTGCTCTCCCGTCGAAAACTCGAATTCGAATTTTCGACCCCGTCACAATACTTTCCTTGTACATTATGTATATAAGGAAAGTAAAAAGATGAATATAATAAAAATATACATAATGTATAAGGAAAGAATTGTGACGGAGTCGAAAATTCGAATTCGAGTTTTCGACGGGAGAGCACGTTTCAAGCATCCCTGATCACGAATCAAACATTTTTGAAGTGATGTCTGTGTGTGTGTGTGTGTGTGAAAGTATGTGTGTGTGTGTGTGTGTGCGTGTCTGTGTGTGTGTGTGTGAAAGTATGTGTGTGTGTGTGTGTGTGTGTGTGTGTGAAAGTATGTGTGGGTGTGTGGGTGTGTGTCAGTGAGTCTGTGGAAACGATAACTGACGAACGAATGACCGATTCAAACGAGATTTGGTACAAAAATCACAATTCCTAAACACTGGAAGCCTATTGTTTTTATACGTAATCGAATGTTCAGAACCCCCCTAAATTTTCGAGTGAAATTTTGAAAAAATCGTCAAAAAATCAAAACCGCTAATAAAGTTACGCAAATAGACATTTCTTATGTAATTTTTTATTAGAAAACGATTAACATAAATTTTAGAACGCTAACATGAACCGTTCTCGAGATATTGCACATTTTTCAAAAAATTATCAAAAAGTCATATAATATAAAAAAAAAATATTTCCTATTGAGAAACATGTTCACTTTTCATATGTAATACCATGCGATAAATTTGGTGACATCATTCTCGTGGATCTAGCTCGTTCCATTCATGAAAAAAGATACTTTTGTATTTGAAAGTCAATAGTCATTTGTCTGCTGTAAGAATAACTTATTTCTCCGTCCATAACGTTTGGCGAGATTTTGGCGACGAATTTGGCGGAATTTCGCAAACTTGGCGACATTTTTAATTCATCAACTCATTAAAGAAAATTCAATATCTTGGAAAGAACATAAGTATCTACTATAAGAATAACATTTTTTTAATTATAAAAGTAGCAAATTTATTGCATTATATAAGGAAAGTCATGTGTTGCCCTCATCAGATTTTTTGTTCTTTAAAATTGAGTTTAATTTTAAATTTTCACGTTTTGTACTATTTACGAAAACTGGATATTCGTAGAAAAATTCAAACTAATAAAGTTAAACGTAATTATCTTTAGAATGTTTCCTTATAATTTGTTTTATTGCTAGTCTGATACTAAAATAACCTGAAATTCTAAGGGTATAACTCAATTTTTAGCATTAATTTGCCATTAATTAATAAAAACACATACAACGCAGATAGAATTCTTAGTTTTGGAAATCCGAGCAGGTAATGCTGACTGAGTAATCCAATGATATTAACCTCTATAATATTCCATTTAAAAGCAGCAAATATTAATTTTTGACAGAACGATCTTAGAGAAAAATTCAAACAGATAAAGTTAAGTGTAATTTGCTTTAGAATCTTTCTTTATAATATGATTTATTGCTAGTCTGATACTTAAATAACTTGACATTCTAAGTGTATAACTCAATTTTTAGCATGATGTGCCATTACGTACACACATACATGACATACACAAAGGCATAAAGATAATACATAAACATATACATATAAGTATACATACGATACACACATGTAATCATACGTAATCATACATACTCATATCTCACAACGTAATCATACTCATACACATATTTAGTTTTCACTCATATACACTCTCGCATAAACACATAAATATACACACATACACGCACCACATAAATATGCATGCACATAAGCATATGCGCACATAAGTATACACGCATATACATTTACAAACACATAATCACATACTGAAGCATGCACCAGTAAACATCAACACATACATAAGTAAGGACACATGCACATAAACATATACACACATAAGTAGACACATGATACACACGCATAATCACATACATACCTAAACATATGCATGCACTCAGACACACACAATAGCATACACATACATAAGCATATACACATATACACGCATATGGATACACACATAAGCATGCACATATACACACACATAAGCATATTTCCCCGATCGGCCATTAAGCTGCTCTATGTCTTCGGTTGAGTCAGTCGGCCTGGGTTTTCGACACACATAAGCATGCACATATGCACACATAATTACGTATACATAATCGCACATATACATAAGCACACACACATACATACATAACCATACACACATACATATACAAGAACATATTCACATAAACACACATACACACTCACATATACACATACATAAGGACACATAGACACATACATATAGAAGAGCATACTCACATAAACACACATATATTCACATATACACATACATAATCACACACACAACACATAAGCACATATAGACACACAAGTGTATTAACATATACACATACATAAGCAAACATATACACAAACATTCAACATAAACATGCACGCACACATACTGGCATCTTTCCGACATTGTTACAAATGTGGTTAAGAGGTCTCTTTTATAACGGGCATTGTAGTCAAAATCTAGAAATCAAAAATTTTCAATAAACAATACTTCTTATAGACTGTAGTATGAGAAAGTGAATAATATATCTGAAACTTTCTATAAGTAAAAATTCTGAATACATTACAAGAATATTAATTTTTATATTTGCCTGTTATGTCTTCAATATAAAAAATTAAAAGAAAATATTTTAATTATTAATATCAATTAAATACAGGTTTAATCCTCGGGTGATAAAATGACTCATTTTATAAGCGATTTTAGATATGTTTTACCTATATAATATTTAACAGATTTACTTACAAATTATGCAAAAGGTTTCAGGTTTTGAAGCGACATATTCATTTATTCATCTCTGCGTTCGAAACTTCTATTTGAACAAAATCGTTGAATGCCAAACGCATCGTCAGAATTTAACTAATATATTCATGAACAGTCATTTTATTTTCCTACATTCGAATATTTTCTCTAATACTTCTAAGAGAGGGGCTTTAGAGATAACATTATGCGTGGTAATTTGTAACATTTTACGTAAATTTTATGCTTCTACAGTCTTACTCTGTGCTAATTAGAATAGGCTTATAAAAGCAAAATATTAATAGCTTATAAAATTATAATATTCGTCTTCAATCTGCTATCTGTTATCTGTTTAAAATGCAGTACCTGCTCGAAGTATTAGACACATTAGAAAATTAAAGGAAAAGTCGAATTTAAATTCATTTCAATTAAGTGTATTAATTATTTATGTTTACGATGATTTAAGACATTAATCAATACCGCCAAACAACCAATTTTTAGTTATTTGACACATAAGGGCATTTGTTTTTAAATACAGTACCAATTCCAATATTAATTATTTTCTAAACAAATAAAGTTATTTATGTAAGAAAACCTTTTCTCTATATTTTGGCATATACAATGTATGTTTTCAATATTTTTGCACATATTAGGCAAGTTTTTTACTGTCTGTAATTTTTTAAAGTACAATACAACAGTATAAAATGATTATATTATTCTGCTATAATCATTTATATTATTACTGCATATTCAATTTAAAAAAACAAGCTTAAGCTTGTTTACATATTTTAACGATCAATTTTCATTATCTTCTTTCATTCACCAAGTTTATCGAAAAATTTTGACATATCTTTCTCAAGCACAACTATTAAATTGTTACAGGTAAAAAAACGAGATGATTTTTTAACCTTTTAGCTACCTCGTAATGTCCATGAACATGGACATACGTTTAAATACAATACCCAAGATAGAAAATGCAACACCATCAAGTTTTGATCGTATAATTATGCTAATTGCGAGACAAACGCAACTGACCGATGTATGCAAATGATTTGAAATGCAAGTAGGTCACGTGATTAGAGCGCGGGATAAAAGGGATTGCAAACGGCAAATGCGCCAATAGTTGTTACTGTCTGTCGCCTACGGAATCCCGTTTTCCATTATTTTCAGTTTTTTCTATCGGACAAACAAATTTTTTTACTAATTTGGCAACTTTGTAATTGACTTTCTTCTCTATCTGTAAAAGGGAGAGAGATAGTCCCCCCCTCGTCCCCCATAAAAAGGAGGTTACCCCCCCCCCCCTCCGAACATTGTCTCGTCCTGTAGCGCCACAGAGGTTTCCTATGCAGCTGCATTAAAAAATAATACAAATAACTCTCTTCGTTCTCGAGAAATTTCCCCTGATACGGATTTTCCTAGACACTGTATAATTCAAGAGTGTAACGTGTTTGAATTCAGGAGGTGAAAAATAATGAAAGAAGCGAATTTCTGTCAAAATCTTCAGTTCAGGAATAAATCGAAAAAATAGTATTTTCTACATACGATTAGAAGAGACACTATTAATTACTTCCAACTCGTTGGTTCATAATTAAATATTTGTTTATTTAACGTATTGCGCAAATAAATGCAAATAAACCAATTCCTTAAATGCTAAAATACAGAGTTCCCTAAAACCGCAGCTAACGATTTTTCGAGAATTCAATAATTAAATGGTTAGATTGGAAGTTTCACCTTCTTTTGTCTTTTTCTTCTAGTGTAATTAAACCTTTATCCAATTTTCTTTCCGTTTTCAGGGAGGAAGTAAATGGAAACTTCATGCTTGTATGATCTTTGTTGTTTTTATCGTCTGCCGATAATCTTACAAACAATAAAAAACTCTCAGCGCCTTGTTAATAATAAATCAATCAATGGTGAAATTTTTTCTTCGTATTATTCAGCAAAAATCCTGAAAGGTTGTTACCAAAATTTTAAAGAATCAAATATTTATTTTGTAAATATATTTTATGTGTATAAGACTTTTTAAAAATATCTCATAACTTATTTTATAAACTAGCGTTCTAGGAGAATTTGATCAAATGCAGTGTAATATAGATTACGGGGCACGCTGTACATTGCCACTGAGCAAGAAAGAGCTGAAACATTTATCAATATTGTTTCCTATCCATTCTATCTTGAATTTAGTCATAAAAATGCTAAAAATCTGAATAAATATGACTTCAAAGGGGTATTCTCCCCTATCGACAAAATAGTGTTTTCTTCGGTTAAAGACCATATTAATTAGCTGGAGTATATCTCAACTCGACTTTCTCATGCCAGAATCCATTTTGAGTAACTTTTTTTTTTCTAATTTTACAAGAAATTTTTTGTAAAAAAGGTATCATAGGTCTAAATGACTACAATTACAGTGTGTTATCCTTCACTTTAAAGGATTTGACAAAGTCTTTTGATCCCATGCTGGATGGCTCGCCTTAAGGCCTAAAGCATCTAGAAACTAGAGTATCTATCGTGTAGATACCCATCTCGATACCTAGCACAGGACTGTTGTACAATGGTAAAAATAAACGAACCCTAAAGTACCGATTGCAATAGCATCAAAAGTGTGGTAAAATAGAGGAATTTATAAATCTTCAATAGCCAATCACTGCTAGATGACAAGTCACTAGTTTGACTTTTCTTCTACCTCCATTATTTAAAAGTGCTCTACAGTTTTCGAGTAAGATTTCTTTGAAACTCTCCATATCAATAAAAATTTCTGTAATGTAGTTAGTAATTTATCAATACTACCCTATTTTCCCAAGATATGGCACGACGCTGTCTAATTATTTGAACCCAAAGGTGGTTACTGGAATGTAGGGAACGCCGAAAGTCCGCGCGGCAGGAAGCACTTCACCCGAGTTCGACTTTAGAGCCACAACTTTTCACTTCAACTGAGGTAATAGATCATATTTTCTTATATTTTCATTCTGTATAACACTAGCAAGATCTAACTTATCTATGAGTGTTATCTCTTGTTTCCTCTTATCTAAGACAAAAATGTCCGATCTATTATGAGTTTCATTTCAGCTGTATATGTTATAATTTGCGTTTAAATAAACAAGGTAAAGCATTTCTTTCGTTTTATTTCATAATTTTAAATCTGAAAAAAAAATCAAAAGACACAGTATTAACTGTGTCACCACCTACAACGTAGGACTACGTCCACTACTTTTTACTGAATACTTTAAGGACGTAGAACTAGTGAGATAGTGCCATAAAATAGTGATAGTTGACTTAGTTCTACGTTGAATGTTACGTAGAATGTCTACGTTGAATGTTACGGCACAGTTGTTACTGTGCCCTTTTGATTTTCTTTTAACATATTTTTTTCTTAAATTAAAAAAAATATTAAAAGAAATTATTTTTTTAAATTAATAAATAAATTGATATTGTATGTGTGGAATTTTTAATTTAATAGTGAATACATCATTTGTAAAACGTTTATATAGACCTGTTTTGAGATATTGCACATTTCATCTCCAAAATAGGAAAAATGTATGTTATGAAAAGCATTAGTACTCATTTTGAAAGTGCGCTATAGGGAAAACACTTTAGACAGTGTTTTACTGTATTAATTTTTACAAAAATAAATTGTCGTTAGAAATTCTTTTGTTTAAAAAATAAATCACTTGTTGCTGATATTACATATCCAATCCATATTTTTCCCGACCCTTTCCCACATTAATTTACTTCTGCAATTTCACTCTGCAACACAATCAAGTAAACACAATGAGAGTGCGGCACTATCTGGAATGGTTCGTGATTGAATCCCGGCCCATAGAGAGCACGGATTGGGTCGATGAGATGTGACGTCACAATTTGCTTCGATTGCAAAAGGTCGGAGGTAAAGCTCAATTCACAGGTGGTCTGAGGAAAAAATTGTTCGATTATTCTTTTTCCTGCAGAGGTATATGTCAGTCACCGAGACTTCATCTCGGGGCGAATCGAATATTGAAATTTCCGGAGACGTTGTTTGTTTTCATTTGATAAGAAAGTTATTTTGTTCTAGAATTGTTTTCTCTGGGGGTTGTCACTAGTTATTGTAAACGTGTATCGGAATATATTTGAGTTCTTTTCTTGCAAGGCAGTTCCTGCAGTTTCCTTGATTTCTCCCGTTAAGGTTACAGTTATTTGTTCCATATAAAATACAAATATGTATATCGAACTTTCAAATACTAAAAAGTTCAATATATGAGTGTTATTAATTAAGGCACAATGATTTGATGCCGTTTTTCTTTATCTTTGTTAATTACAGCTACTATTTAAGCCTGTCGAAGACAGGGAAACTAACACTGTTAAGAAATAAGTTTCAACTTTTTTATTACTTTTAATTTTGTTTAATAGTGTATGATACTTAGCGTAGAAAATATTCGTATTAATTAAAAATGGCCTATTTAGAATCTATTTCGTGATCGATACTTGCAAAATTTCAACCTTCTAGATCAACCTTCAAAATTTCAGCCTTCTAGATCAACCTTCAAAATTTCAGCCTTCTAGAGCAACGGGAATTACTGAACTGTTTGGAAAGGCGTTTCGATCCCCCCCCCCCCTTTTGGCCACTCCCAGAAGTGAAATAAAAAATTCGACACTTTAGGTTCTGATACGTAGATGATACAGATGATACTATAAGTGTGCAAATATTTAGCCATTTATGTTAACAGAGAGCTTAAGAAGGGCTTGAAATGACTTTTGGGCCCCATTTTCTTCCACCAGGGAGAGAGATTTGACTCCGTTCTACTCATATATCGTGGTCCATACTATAGGTGTGAAAAAATTCAGTATTCTAGTCACAGGGGTGTTTCTCGTGGATTTTAAAAGAAAATACAAGTTATACAATTATTATATAGATATAAAAGTAATATATATGACTGTCATTATTTATTTTTTGCCTTACTTTTTTTAAATTTATTCATACTGAACATACTTTTATACACATATAAGTAGTATGAATTTGGTGAAATATTATAGGATGTGACAAATGCTGTGAAATTTGTGACACTCTTTTCAATTTTGTGCATATGTTAATTTCAGTAGTTTGCATTTACTGTATACTGTAGTAGAATATTTGCTGTTATTTATGTATTATCTAAAAGGCTTAATCATAGTTAAATACCAGGAAAAAATATTTTTAATTAATTTTTTTTTAAATAATCTAAATTGCTGGTGCTGCTGTCTTACTGGGCAGTATATGATAGCTTTAAATCTAACATAAGTGTCCAATTTATGACAAAGACATAACACTAGCTTCCGAACATAGATATATGATTCTAACGTTAAGATAAATGAAATAACTCAAGCACATTGCTTATAACGAAGGAATCTATACTTTCTTAAATACCTCTTGAAATATCGAAGCTCAAAGACTACGTAGAAAATATATAATTTATATTACACGACGTGACAATACACAGCATCCAAAATTCTAAAATGTTCTTTCTCTCAAGCACATCGATTATCTCAACTCGGAAACAGCGAAATTCCCATTTCCTGTCCAGCAGTTTTGCTCTTAAATGGTGGCAACTTCAAGGGTAATATCGTGAATATTTTATCAGGCAATATTTTTCTGAGGTTGCACCACGTAATGCTTCATCTTACTGAAATTTGATTGAGAAACGATTTTTTGTGGAAAATATGGACTCAAATATTTAAAATGTGAAACTTTATCGATTTCCATGCATATTCTATGTCATTCGGTCCACTTGTAATGTAATCGGTGTTAAAAAAAAAACGTATTTTAAGAACTTTCATGCTCAATATCATTTTTTTTTATATATAAATTTCCTCAACAATTTTCTTCTAAATCTTCTCTTAGCACAAAGTTTACAGGTTCAAGTATACACATCACTTCAAAAACACCCGATTTGATTTCAAGGATGATAATGACGTTGAAATCTGCCTAAAACTGAAGTTCGACCTTTGATCCGTTCATACATTTCTTTTTCCATGTATATTCTTCTTCTTTCCCATGCACACATTTCTTTTACGCATTATTTAAAGTTTTTTTTTTTTTAAATAGGCAACATTTTAGTGACACCGACTAGCTAGAGACATTCTTTCAATTTGACAATTAAATGTATTTTGAATGGTATGAATAATTATATTGAAACACTTTAAAATATATGTGTCATATTAACATAAAAATACGAAAAATAATTTTTTATATAACCCCCATAGCAAAAAATACGAAAAATAATTTTTTATATAACCCCCATAGCAAAAAATACGAAAAATAATTTCTTATATAACCCCCATAGCAAAAAAGTTCGGTTAGTCGTAAAATATGCATAAGATCTGAGTCCATTAAAAAATTTGGCAATTCTTGGTAAGTGGAAAAATCGTGGTGATATTCATTGCAAAAAATCGAGAGAAATTATATCAATCGAATTGTCATTTGCGACAGAAATATGTCCATAAGGTGCACTACAGCTTTTCTTTGTAAATGGCCCCTAAATTCTTTCGAAAAATATGAATTAGTAAATGCGTTCTTTTTCTATATATGTGTATGTGTAAATCAAGAATTTTCCCCCATGCTTTAATTTTATAGATTCACATGTAAAATTAGCTCATTATTACAAGAAAATTTGCAAACATTTTTTTAAATAATTGGATATGTTGACTTAAATGGCCACATAAAATGTTAATTTTCATATACAAACACTTTTCCCAGATTTAAAGGCAGTTCACACAAATCTTTCTTGCAATTCAAAATAATTCTCCAATGGAAAGTATGTGTCTAACATTAACGGTATGAAAATCATAAGCCTTATCTGTCTATTTGAAATAGCCTGTATATTTCTCACTTTATACTATTTATCGATAAAGTAGTAAATATCAAAGGTTTTCCAATATGCATATAGTTTGATGTTCTTGATTTCCTTTTCAAAACAGATACAAAACAAATTTTATATACATAATGCAACACTTAGGAATAGTGAAGCAACCTATGCATATAAAATAACCTGAAAGAAATATAAAATTTCAATAACTTTTGAGCAATATTGAAATACATCTAGTTCTTTTGGATGCATAACAATGCGATTCTCAGCATAAAAAAATAATAAAAAAATAGTTTGCTTCCGTTTTTTATAAGATTGAAGAATACAACCACAAAATTCCACATTCCTTGGGAACTTCCCCACCTGAATACATTCCCATCTTTGTAAAATTTCTATCTTGTAAGAACATGAGTTTCAGATGTGGTGAATCTTTTCTTAGGGTTTAAATATATATTATAAAAATAATTTATACCTGCGCGAAAACCACATGTATGTACTACTTATTTGAACTTGCAGGAAAAATTAAATATCTTATCAAATCAAAAAGCAATTGTAGTTAATATGCTTTTCAGTACATTATTATATCAACAAATATTATCAATTTTAGTACATTGCTATAATTTCGTATCAGAGATGCGTTTCTCCTGTGGAAATAAAGTATTTATTATAATAACTACCAGTATTTTCAAATTACTTTACTATACATAATTCGCAATAAACAATAACATAAACGTTATTCTCCATAGTAAAAAAAAAAGTTGCGAAATATAGTGGAAATCTCATTACAAAAATGCAATCATAGTCACATTTTGCTATCGCGGAAATCTGTTTATCAATTCCAATGAATCTAATAACAATATTTAACAAGAAAGATGAATCATGCATGAATCATTGATTATAAAACACTTTCCAACTTCAATGCAATTTCAATTCATCTCTAAAATGCGATGCATTCCTCGGTAATATTTTAAAATTTATCACAATACTACATTAAGTTATTATATTTGAAAACTTAAAACTTCATCGAAAAAAATGAACTTCATTCAAATGGCGGCATTAAAATGTAAATTGCTTGGTTTAAACATCTCTAAAATGCGATACATTCCTCGGCAATGTTTTTAAAATTATCATAATACTACAATAATTTATTATATTTGGAAACTTCATCGAAAACAAATGAAATTTTTTCAAATGACGCCATTGAAACATAACACGTCTGACTCTCTCTATAAAAGCAGCATTTCATTCATAAACATTTTCCCATTCATTTCGTTCATCACGATACTATAATAATTTATTTTATTTAAAAACTTAAGACTATGGAGGTAAAAGTAATTAAACTCTATGCTTAAAACTTCATCGAAAAAAACGTCCTTCTCACTGTAAAATCAATGAATATTTCATTCATATCAAATATGTAGACTCCATGAGCTAAATAAATTTGTGTTAAAGAAGTGCAGCAATTCTTATACAACTCATTATACATATTTTGCTGCTTACATTTTCCATAAGTGAAAAATAGGCTTCGTTGTAGAAATAATCACATTTGGATAATCATTTAAACTCAAATATATTGTAATTGCGTTGTTTCAATATGTAGATGCACAAAATTTAAGCAAAAATAAAGTGGTTTTAAGACGGATTCAACACTAAATATGAATTAAAAAGAACTTTAAAAATCAGGATTTTGACACAAGTTGGATGCCATATTTTATTTTGAAGTGGGTCACGTGATCTCTTCATATAATGGTCACGTGATCGCTCCATATAAAAGGTGTAATTATTAGTTTAATTTTTATTTAAAAAACTACTCAATATATTTTGCTGAATATTTTTATATATTTTATGGAATAATTTCCTAAAACTTTCGAAGCAATTTGTGCATTTTAAATCCGCTTAAAAAATGTTTGAAAAATTAGGTCCCATTTGGTTCAATATATTTTATTTTTTCAACACAGGTTCAAGCCATAACTAATTGGGTGATATAATTCATTTATATTCTCATCGGTCCCACAGATCGTCTGAACAACATACTAAAGTTTCATTTTGATTAAGTCATTTTTACGGCAGTTATCATGCTAATGGACAGACAGATAGACAAACAGACAGACAAAATGAACAAAGTCATAAACACTTTTCAACTTTGTTGTAAAGTGTTAAAAACTACAGATAATTTAGAAGCAGATTATGCACACTGGAATCAAAGTTTTAAATCTAGCCAAAAAGAGTGGCACACAGCCTAATGTGGGATTCTCAATCAAAATCGTTAATTGTTAAATTAACAATTATGAGCATTTTTGTCTCAAGATAGAAGTAAGCGATGCTGAAACTCACCAAAGTCTCACATAAATAAAGTACAATGTGCAAGACGCTTCCTACATTTTCAAAAAACTCTTAAAAAATGAAATACTTATATTTATATTGAATTTATACTCCATAAATAATTCTAATAATTAAAAGATATATAAGTGTAATATATAGACGGGTAACGAAGCATAAAAGTCAACAAAATATATTGGAAAAAAAATTTTTTTTCAAATGACCAGGCACTTTGACCTTCGTCATTCGCCTTTATTACGTCGGCCATTTAGCCGTCCATTGACGTTGCCCCAGGCGCACCAGAGGGGGGCGGATCACATTGCGCCTACAACACAAACATCCATGCCTTACGTGGGGCTCGAACCCACAACGTGGCGGTCGAGCGATTTCTACGGAAACGCTTGCCTTGACCACTCGACAACCACGTCGACTATATTGGAAATATTTAACTGTTATAGCTAATGGTAATAATAATTAAGAGGCTCCAACTTTTTGATACATGCGTAGCACCTGTTATTGAATTCTACTTGTATTATAATCATCATAATCAGAATTAAACAATGTCTCTTTTTATCAGCTTTTAGTTCACAAATTATTTCTTGAATCGTTTTACAAAGTTTATAAAAAAAATTTCAAGTTGACCACAAATTTCTCATGCTATTAAATTGGCTTATTTATGTTAATATATATACTATTTTCATGCCATTTATATTCACGGCGCAATTAAAACTAATATTTCTCCTGCAGACTACATATGGGGGATATGAGATCTTCTTGTATTTGATGGCGACCTTCAAGGAAACTGCCCTCCAATAAGTCTATATTTAAGAATTTTTTATTATATACTGCAAAAATAAAATCTTTAGTGGAAATTCTAATTAATATATACAACTTAAGGAAAATTTTAAAATAATAAAACCTTTGCTGGCTTTTTAATAACTTTTTTGAAATTGCTTTTTGTGAGAAAGCGTTGAGATATCTGCTTAAGGAAGTCCTAATTTGAGTTAAACACGATATTGTAGATTCACAACGATAAGTTGTACAAGAAGTCTGAGATTTCAAATAATATCGATTTCTGATGATATCGATTTCTAACAACATCAATTTCTGAATCGATTGTAATTTATGATAAATAAATGAGTTTTACTTTTTTATTATTTTTAATACGAGTGATTAAGTGGACCTGAGTTCTAACTGTGAACTAACATAATATACAAGAAGATATAGAAACTTATTTTTAATAGAAGAAAAAGCTTTTATATAAAAGTTGAAGTTCTTTGAGAAGGTTTGCACTTAGGCCTAAAAGAACAAAGCCCCCACCCCCGTGGTATATACTATCCCCATTATTTCGGAAATTATCACATATTTCATGCTTTAAATATCTTAAAAGTCGAATAATGCAATTTCTAATAATGCCAAATACTAATAATTGTATCTTAATTTCGATACTTTCTCATACAATGTAATATAGATAGAGAAATTATTATTTTCACGAAAATTTTCGAATTCGAGATTTTGATGCCAATATATGATTTAAGACCTCTTGAACACATTTTGACTATTTTTGAAGGGACTCCCGTCTGTCTTTATGTCTGTGGTCGATTTTTGTGTACACGACATCGGCCACAAATATTAATGAATTTTCACGAAACTGCATATTCAGCTTTGTTATCAAAAAAATCTAGAACTAGATAGAATACTTTTAATTCAAGCGATAATTTCAAAATTTATTCCACATTATATATTTTTTAATATAACATCATAGAACAGAATTGGACTTAATCATGCATAAAAAAGTTTATTTACGGCCCAATGATCATGAGATTTAATAGTTTCAACCACTGTAGTGAAAAATAGCTGCGATATAATTTTTTTTCGTTCGTGGCGTCATTCGCCCTTCTCGGGAGGGCAAGTTACCCGCCTGGCGAGGGTACTTTGTTAAGTATGACATCAATCGAAATATGTTTCCGAGCTTTTTAAAGTGAAGGGTAACACGCTGTAATTGCAATTATTTGGACACATAATACCGATTTTTTAAAAAGTTTCTTGTAAAATTTGAAAAACACCTACTAAATATGGATTCTGTTATGAGAAAGTCGAATCGAGTCATACACCAGTTAATTTTTTATGTGCATCGACACATAAAGTTGCATTCCGGCCGTCCAAATAGCTGCTCTTAGTCCTCTGGACGAGTCGGACGGTCTGGGTCTTCAACATAAAGTTGCATGGACGCGGTAGCCCATTGGTTAGCGCGCTGGAGTTGCACTCGGTAGGCCCGGGTTTGATTCCAGCCACTGCCAAAACTGCCGCCGTGTTCATGCGGAGTACGATCACGTTAAAAATGTGGGTCCGAAAGTCCTTCCGAGAGGTTGGTGGTAGGGGAAGGAGGGTACGGTCCCTGTGGATGCCTCCCCACTGGGTTTCGGTCTAAATTGGGTGGCACTTCCCGACCGTCCAAACAGTTACCTTACACCTTTCTGGTAGGTCGGACGGTCTGGGTTTCAACATAAAGTTGCATAACAGCACGTGTATGCTGTTATCAGTGTTCCTGTCCACATCTCATAGACATAAACACACACATAAGCGGATATTATTCCAAAAACGTTCGAAAAATACGTTCGAATTCTAACATTTTCGAGAAAACAATATTTTCTCTGTATAATAGTATGAGCAAGTACAAATTCTCCCTGCATTTAAAGCTTTCAACATGTCACACTTGTACAGCTTCAGCCAATATTTTAACCTTCACTTAAGCACATTGAATCTAAAAATATCTTAAGTGTACCAGTAGTGGGCCTTGTACCAATAGTGGGCCACCAGTTTTCAAAGTGGAAAAACAAGTTTTAAGGTCATACTTGTAAGGTAACAGAGCAACTGCTGATTGGTTGAAACCTTTATCAATTATCTGACAAAGGCACAATCTCAGTAACCTGCTAGTCTGAGGTGGAAGGATGCTTTTCTGAAGCGATCACACAAAGAGATTTTTCTAGCTCATTCTTATTGCTTTCCTCAAGAGACAAGTATTCATTTAATTTTTTTTTCTCTAAAAGATAATGTAATATTTCTATATCTTTGTATACTTAATATTTTGTAAATTATGCTTAAAAGACAAAAAATGAACAGATTATAAATTTTGAGGGGAGGCCCACTTTTGGATCATTACTTTTTAAATTGTTCCAGTAGTGGACTTAGGAGTTAGTAGTGGTTAGAAAGTGATTGTTGCAACTGAACTGTCCAAGAATGTGGCAGTATCACCGATAAAGAAGAGAGAAATGTTTTTTTTTTAAATTTTGGAACAAAAAATTGTAAAAGTGAAGTTAGAAACATTTTTAGAAAATAAAGGAGGATGGAAAGGCTATGTAGAGCAAAAAGACCTTTACTATTTATGGTTGGAGACAAAGGAAACTTCGAACATGGAACCATTTTTTCAGAGTGCACCAGTCAACTCTGTTGAGGCGATATGCAGTGAAGAGCCTGTTGAGCTGGAGCATGATGAAAGTACCGTTGAATCTGCTGAGGTGGATCTTAATATTCAAGAAGGCTCAATTGAGCTTATTGGGTATGCAATGCATCCAATGTCATTAAATACTATCCATCCTATTGCAGGTCCATCCAAAAATGTTCCATCTCACTTCAAGAGAGTTATTTTCTGGCCAGAGGGGGAGGGTGACAAGATAAAGAAAAGAGAAGACGAAAAAAGCTTCCTACAGTTCTTCTCCTCAAATGCTTCAATATTATAAGAAGAAAGAATATATTAAAATTGCTACAGCTGCAGAAAAAGAGAGAGAAAAACTGAAAGAGAAAGAAAAAAACTGAAAGAAAGAGAAAAAAAAACTGAAAGAGAAAGAAAAAAAATTGAAATGGAAGAAAAGAAAAGAATGATTGCAGATCAGAAGAAAAAGTGAACCAAAAAACTTTCATCTGAGTCTTTCTTCCACATCTTCTTAATTTTTGTAAAAAATTGGCAATAAAAGAAAAATTGTAAAGTAAGATTTAAACTACATTCGCTTTTAATTAGGTACCTTTTTTATACATATATTTTAGAAATTATGTTAATGATAATATATAACGAAATATAACTTTCAACAAATCTTATACATTATTTGAGTGGCCCACTATTGGTGGGTCCACTACAGGTACATCAGAAATTTAATAGACCCACTACTGGAACATAAAGGAAGTTAAAGTTTTTTATTTAAAAAAAAATTAATATTTTGTTTGCAATTTAATGTGATAATAACTATAGATAAGAGTTTAACCAATAATAAAAAAATATATTTATGCTATATGCTATTATGCCCTAAAGTTTCAATGATAATTGATTGAATGCCCTTAAGTGGTCCACTACTGGTACACTTACCTTAACATCTTTATCTCGTTTAGTTAAAAATTGATACGAATTAAAAATTCTTGTAAAATAACACATTTAACATACATTTAAGAAATAAAAACTAAGCCATAATTACGTCAAAGAGTTTCAAAAGCCACAAATATTTTCTCAATCTATGTGATAACGAACACCGTTTAACGTTCGAAGTTTGCTCAAGCGTTTCGATTATCTCCTCTCGGAAACAATAAAACTCCCATTTCCAGCAGAACCGTTTAGATCGGAAGAAGTAGCGGATCGTTGTGAATATTTCATCGGACAATATTCCTTCGAGATCGCATCGTTCGTAATATTTCTTTTTTCGGACGTGTGTTTCACTCATAAAGAAAAGGATTGTTTCGATGGATATATCAGTAGCAAGCAATTTATAATAGAACCTCCATAGGGTGGCAAATGATGCATATGTTACTGGCAATGTATGAAATGCCGGCATTCTATAGAATACATAAGCATTTTAAAGAATACCGGCCGGTTTTAGGCAAAGTATGAAATATGAGAATTATTATATACTTTCCCTAAGCATTATATATAATATCTAGGCATTCTATAGAATGACAAATGATATTTAGGCAAAGTATAAGAAAAGAATGAATCGGAGATGTATTTCATACTTCGCCGGTTTGTCATTTGGAATTCTATAGAATGCCTAGGAAATATGTGAAATTTTAATCGTTTCATAGATTGCCGACAAGTTTTCGGTATTCTATAAAATGCCGTCTTCCATACATTGCCGGTTATGTTACCGGCAATGTATGAAATGTCCGCATTCTATAGAATACCTAGGCATTTTATAGAATACCGGTCGTTTTTAGGCAAAAGGCAAAGTATAAAATATGATAATTATTATATACTTTCCCTAGACATTGCATATAATACCTAGGCATTGTGTAGAATGACAAATGCTATTTAGACAAAGTATGAAAAAAAGAATGAATCGGAGATGTATTTCATACTTTGCCGGTTTGTCATTTGGCATTCTATAGAATGCCTAGGAAATGTGTGAAATTTTAATCGTTTCATAGATTGCCGACCAGTTTTCAGTACTCTATAAAATGCCTAGGTATTCTATAGAATGCCGGCTTTCATACATTGCCAGTTATGTTACCGGTAATGTATGAAATGCCGGTATTCCATAGAATACCTAGGCATTTTATAGAATACCGGCCTTTTTTAGGCAAAGTATGAAATATGAGAATTATGATATATTTTTCTTAGGCATTGTATATAATACCTAAGCATTCTATAGAATGACAAATGCTATTTAGGCAGAGTATGAAAAAAAGAATGAATCGGAGATGTATTTCATACTTTGCCGGTTTATCATTTGGCATTCTATAGAATGCCTAGGAAATATGTGAAATTTTAATCATTTCATAGATTGCCGACCAGTTTTTCGGTATTCTATAAAATGCCTAGGTATTCTATAGAATGCCGGTTTTCATACATTGCCGGTAACACACATATTTCATTTTTGATGGAACTATTGAGCATTTTTATTCCCTTTTGCATACTTATTTCGTACATCAATACGAATTTTCGAAAAATCCGGAAGGGACATCAGCATAACCGAAAATGGAAATTCCTAATGAACCCCAACACCTCTAGAATTCAATGCTAAATCCATATCAGTAATATAAGTTTTATATATAACCAATCCTGCGTGATAAATAGTTCAAGAACTTTTTTCAACCGGAAGTGAAAGCGTCGAGAGTAGAAATCTTTAGTGAACCCTCCCTACTCCGGAATTTGATATTGAATCCATATCAATCATCATCTAAGCTATATCTACAGCAGATTCCGTGAAATAGAAGTTTCAAGGAAAACATAAATTTTTGAGTCGGAAGTAAATTCTTCAGAACCGGATGTAAGTCGTTTTACTCGTCCGGAATTCTATAGACAATCATGAAAAATAGATGATGCAAGAATATTTTTTTAATCGTAAGTATAAAAGAAACAGGAAGTAAAACTTATTAGTGAACCACCCTACTTATTCCAGAAATTGATGCATGCTTAATCCAAAACATTTATCATCTAAGCTCTTTCTATAGACAATCATGAAAAATAGATAATACAAGAATATTTTTTTGAATCGGAAGTATAAAAGAAACAGTAAGTAAAACTTATTAGTGAACCACCCTACTTATTCCAGAATTTGATGCATGCTTAATCCAAAACATTTATCATCTAAGCTCTTTCTATAGACAATCATGAAAAATAGATGATGCAAGAATATTTTTTTGAATCGGAAGTATAAAAGAAACAGGAAGTAAAACTTATTAGTGAACCACCCTACTTATTCCAGAATTTGATGCATGCTTAATCCAAAACATTTATCATCTAAGCTCTTTCTATAGACAATCATGAAAAATAGATGATGTAAGAATATTTTTTTGAATCGGAAGTATAAAAGAAACAGGAAGTAAAACTTATTAGTGAACCACCCTACTTATTCCAGAATTTGATGCATGCTTAATCCAAAACATTTATCATCTAAGCTCTTTCTATAGACAATCCTGAAAAATAGATGAAACAAGAATATTTTTTGAATCATAAGTATAAAAGAAACAGGAAGTAAAACCTATTAGTGAACCACCCTACTTATTCCAGAATTTGATGCATGCTTAATCCAAAACATTTTTCATCTAAGCTCTTTCTATAGACAATCCTGAAAAATAGATGATGCAAGAATATTTTTTTAATCGTAAGTATAAAAGAAACAGGAAGTAAAACATATTAGTGAATCACCCTACTTATTCCAGAATTTGATGCATGCTTAATCCTAAACATTTATCATCTAAGCTCTTTCTATAGACAATCATGAAAAATAGATGATGCAAGAATATTTTTTTGAATCGGAAGTATAAAAGAAACAGGAAGTAAAACTTATTAGTGAACTACCCTACTTATTCCAGAATTTGATGCATGCTTAATCCAAAACATTTATCATCTAAGCTCTTTTTATAGACAATCCTGAAAAATAGATGATGAAAGAATATTTTTTAGAATCGGAAGTATAAAAGAAACAGGAAGTAAAACTTATTAGTGAACCACCCTACTTATTCCAGAATTTGATGCATGCTTAATCCAAAACAACTATGCTCTTTCTATAGGCAATCATGAAAAATAGATGATGCAAGAATATTTTTTTGAATCGGAAGTATAAAAGAAACAGGAAGTAAAACTTATTAGTGAACCACCCTACTTATTCCAGAATTTGATGCATGCTTAATCCAAAACGTTTATCATCTAAGATCTTTCTATAGACAATTCTGAAAAATAGATGATGCAAGAATATTTTTTTGAATCGGAAGTATAAAAGAAACGGCAAGTAAAACTTATTAGTGAACCACCCAACTTATTCCAGAATTTGATGCATGCGTAATCCATAACATTTATCATCTAAGCTCTACCTATAATTAATCTTGAGAAATATACGTTTCGAGTAAAATGAAAAATTTTGAACTGGAAAAGAAAGAACAGGAAATGAGAATCCTTGGTAAACCCCCCGCCCCCCCCCATAGAGTGTCGAAAACAAATTGCGTTTTAAAAGTGTGATATGGCAATTATTTTTCGATAGAGAGTCGTATAATTATTAATCAGTATGGTGAGCTTAACGTCGAATTTTTATACGACCATTTAGCGATGATGAAGTTGTTTTTATAGTAGCAAGATTCAAATTTCCAAATTAAACAATGCAATGTTAAATACAATATTAACAAAGTAAAAACATTATAAGAATAGTAAATTTGAATTTAAGGAATCTATTGGGATGTATTGGAGTGTATTGGTATTAAAAAAACATGAGTTTTATATAATAAAATATGAGTTTCTAATTATTATAATCTTTTAATCTACGACTTGTATTTATTTAGAAAATTTTAGCTATATTTTAACTGACAAGTCAGATTCGCACAAAATAAAAATTAATTTGTTAAGCTGTGAAAGAATAAAAGTCATTGCATTATGTAAGGAAAATTATGAGCTATCCACATAAGATATTTTATTATATAAATTAGTGAATATCTTATTAGATTGATCAATACTGACATTTAAATCTAAAAATAGTAATCCTTGTTTTATATACATGTCCTTGTTTTATATATATGTCCTTGTTTTATATAGAGATAATTTCTCGAGAACGAAAAGAATTATCGTTATTACTTTCCTTATATACATAATGTATAAGGAAATAATTGTGACGAGGTCGAAAATTCGAATTCGAGTTTTCGACTGGAGAGCACGTTTCAAGCATCCCTGATCACGAGTCAAACATTTTTAGGTGATGTCTGTGTGTGTGTGTGTGTGTGTCAGTGAGATTGTGGAGACGATATCTCACGAATGGAGCAATTCGAATGAAATTTGGTACAAAAATCACAATCCGTGAATACTGTAAGCCTATTGTTTCTAAACGCAATCGAATGTTCCGAATCCCCCTAAATTTTCAAGTGAAATTTTGAAAAAATCATCTAAAATCAAAACCATTAATAATGTTACGCAAGTAGACACTTCTTATGTAATTTTTCCTTAGAAAACGATTGACATAAACTTTAGAACGCTAGCATGAACCGTTCTCGAGATATTACGCATTTTTCAAATAAATTTATTAAAAAATCCCATTAATTGAAAAAAATATATTAACAGTTAAGAAACATGCTCACTTTTCATATGTAATATCATGCAATAAAATTGGCGACATTATTCTCGTGGATCTAGCTCGTTCCATTAATGAGAAAAGATACTTTGAGTAATACTTTTGTATTTGAACGTCAATAGTCATTAATCTGCTATAAAAATAACTTAGTTTTCCGTTCATAACGCTTGGCGAGATTTTGGCGACGAATTTGGCGGTATGTCGCCAACTTGGCGACTTTTTAAATGTTGCCAAATTAACTAAAATCTCGCCAAATGGATAAAAATGACGCTTAATCAATGAAAATGACGACTAATTGAAGAAAATTCAATATCTTGGAAAGAATATAAATATTTACTGCAAGATTAAGCTATTTTTTTGCTGTAAAAGTAGTAAATTCATTGCATTACATAAGGAAAGTCATGTGCTGCCCACATCAGATTTTTTTTCTTTAATGCAGGTGCATAAGAAACCCCTCTGGCACTATACGACAAGACAACTTTAGGTGGCTAACCCCCGTCTTATGTGGGGGGCGGAGTATATTTCGCTTCCTTTCAAAGATAGAAAAATAAGTCAATTATGATGTTGTAGAACGTTGCCAAATTAGAATACAAATGTGTTTGTCCGACAGATAAAGCTGCAAATCATTATCCAAAAAACATTTTTGAACGCATGCGGTTCTTGCAAATTCATCTGGCGGCAATTGTAAAAAAAAACAATTTAATAAATTTATTTTAAATGCTAACTGTTATATTTTACAGACGATTTGTCGGTAAGCATCATCGTAATCGAAGCCAGAAAAATAAGTAAACCAATCTGAGGTTTAAAGAGCATTCTATCTGCAGTATTGTATCCTTAGCTATGTGTTTGTCACTTCATATTTTTATTTCGATTTTATGAACCAGGTTTACTATGTTTACTAATGAAGAATATTGCAAAATGAACCTTATATTGGGGAAATGTAACCGAAATGCCAGTGAAACTGAACAATAATAAGCAGAGCGGTTCCCAATCCAAGGCATCCCAGTCGTCAGAGTGCGTTAATGTTGTTTTATTTGGAGGGTGATTTAGAGTGCAATCCCTAGTTTTCAAGGTTATTTTCATCATTTTCTGTCTGACAAATACATTTTTGTAATAATTTGGCAACTTTGTAATTGTCTTTTCTCTCTATCTCTAAAAGGGAGCGAGATAGTCCTCTTCCATATTCCACGCCTAAGAAAGGGTTCAACCCCCAAAGTTGTTTTGTCGTGTAGCTCTATAGTGTGGCTACTAAACAACTGCATTAAAAAAAATCTGATGTAGGCAGCACAAGACTTTCCCTGCACATTCAAATTCATATTTTCTTTATTTCTTTAATAATTCATTAGATTGAGTTTTTAATTGAACCAAATAACACCAAATTTGCATTTTTATTTCAATTTTTGTTTTTATTTGGTAATTGGACTTTTTCCCGGCGTAACAAAAACGATCGGCGTATTTTATATCGGCGTAAACAGATTTTTGATCGGCGTAAACGGATTTTTTGATCGGCGTAAACGGATTTTTTGATAGGCGTAAACGGATTTTTAGATCGGCGTAACAAAAACGCAAGAAATCTAAAATATCTTAAGAACGATTAGTCCTAAAGCATAATGGAGAATGTTATATTATTTTCCTCTTCAAAAATTGCGTATAAAACAAGAATTTAATTGATACGTTTGAGCATACACTACTTAGTCTTTTTTTTTCAGATTTTGGCGATTTTGGCGGGCTATTTTGTAAAAAAAGGCAAGTTGTTTTTTCCGAATCGTACCAAAATCTAATAAGCACCAGAGTATTACTCAAGTAACTTATCTACCAAATTTTGTGAAATTTGATCAATTATATTTCAGCTAGAGTGGATATATGAAATTTTTGAGGGCCATTTCGTAAAAAAAGGCGGGTTCTTCTTTTCCGAATCGTATCAAATTCTAATCCGCACCAGAGTATCCAACAAGTAACTTATCTACCAATGTTTTGTGAAATTTGGTCAATTAGTATTTTAGCTAGAGCAGATAAATGAAATTTTTACGGACCATTTCGAAAAAAAGGCGGGTTCTGTTTTTACGAACCGTACCAAAAACAAATGAGCACCAGGGTCACATCTAAGAGACTTATCTACCAAATATTACGAAATTCGGTCCATTAGTTTTTAAGCTAGAGTGGATGCATACATTGCACAGAAGCACAGATACACATGCACGCAGACGTCACTCTAAAAATGGTTTTTTCGTATTCTAGAGGTCTTGAAACGTGTAGATCCGTCGAAAACTCGAGTTGCGATTTTCGGCATGATTCCAATACTTTCCCTATACATTACCATGTATTGCAGGGAAAGTAAAAATCTGATGTGGGCAGCACATGACTTTCCCTGCAGACTTATATTCACGTTCTCTTAAATTTTATTACATTTAATTCACTTTTAATTCATATTTCGTTCTCATTTGATAACTGGACTTAATTTCAAAGGTGGCGTAGAGAAAATACGAAAAAACTGAAATATCTCGAGAACGGCTAGTCCTAGTGTACTGGGGTTGGTCTTATTCTTTTCTTCGTTGAAAAATTACGTATTAAACAAGCATTTTATGGATATATTTGAGCATACGTAGTTTTTTATTTTAGATTTTGGCGGTTTTTGCGGGCCATTTTGCAAAAAAAGGCAGGTTATTTTTTTCGAATCATACCAAAATCTAATCAGCACCAGGGTGTCCAATAAGTGATTTATCTACCAAATCTTGTGGAATTCGGTCCATTAGTTTTTCAGCTAGTGTGGATAGAAGCTTTTGGGGGCCATTTCGCAAAAATAGACGGGTTCTTTTATCCCGAATCGTACCCAAAACTAATCAGCACCAGATTCGCCCACAAGTGACTTACCTACCAAATTTTAGGAAATTCAGTCAACTACTTTCTTAGTTTGAGTAGATACAAAATCTGCGCAGACAGACACACAGACACACAGACAGACAGACACACACACAGACTTCACGCTAAAAATAGTTTTTTCGTATTCTAGAGGTCTCAAAACGTGTAGATCCGTCGAAAACTCGAGTTGCTATTTTCAACATGATTCCAATACTTTCCCTATACATTACCATGTATTGCATGGAAAGTAAAAATCTGATGTGAGCAGCACATGACTTTCGCTGAAGACTTAAATTAACGTTCTCTTTATTTTAATTAAATTTATTTCACTTTTAATTCAATTCTCGTTCTCATGCGGTAACCGGGCTTATTTTCAAAGGTGGCGTAGGGAAAGTACGAAAAACTAAAATATCTCGAGAACGACTAGTCCTAGTTTAATGGGATTGGTCTTATTCTTTCCTTCGTTAAAAAATTATGTATAAAACAAGCATTTAATGGATATATTTCAGCATACGTAGTTTTTTATTTTATATTTTGTCGATTTTTGCGGGCCATTTTGCAAAAAAAGGCAGGTGATTTTTTTCCGAATCTTACCAAAATCTTATCAGCAACAGGGTGTTCCACAACCGACTTACCTACCAAATTTTGTTTAATTCGGTCCTTTAGTTTTTCAACTAGAATGGATACAAGCTTTTGCGGGCCATTTCGTAAAAAAAGGCGGGTTATTTTATCCTGAATCATACCCAAAACTAATCAGCACCAGATCCGCCCTCAAGTGATATACCTACCAAATTTTATGAAATTCGGTCAATTAGTTTTTTAGTTAGAGTGGATACAAAATCTGCACAGACAGACAGACAGACACACAGACACACAGACAAACAGACACACAGACACACACACAGACGTCACGCTAAAAATAGTTTTTTCGTATTCTAGAGGTCTGGAAACGTGTAGATCCGTCGAAAACTCGAGTTGCGATTTTCGGCATGATTCCAATACTTTCCCTATACATTACCATGTATTGCAGGGAAAGTAAAAATAAGGATAGCTCTCTTCGTTATCGAGAAATTCCCTTGATACAAACTTTCCTAGACGCCCTGTATGTACGATATACTTCGATGAAGGCAATATCAACTGAAATTCATCTGTAAAACTATTTATTTTATTACGAAATTATTTCTCTTGAGAGGAATAGACAGCAATAAATTCTAAAAACAAATTTCTCATGACATAAATAAAATGTATGTTTTACGTACATTCCATATTTTAAATCGACGGAAACGTTTCAAAAACATTCGTAAATTTGCGTTCTGTGGAGGACGACGCTTCCTGCAAAGAACAATTTGTCACTCTTTTATTTGCCAAAGAAAAATAAAAGTTTTCCTTTCCAAAAAACTTCCGACTTCTTTATTTTAGCGAACTGCAAATGATTTGAATACTAAATAGATCTAAGTGACTATAATGTTATAAATACATTTTCTTGCATTCCATACATTTAAATTAGTAAATTATCGAGTGTGAGTTAAATTCTCTATAGTGGAGCGTTTTCAGCAGAATTTGTCTGAAAATATGGTTTGAAATGCTATTTAAAAAATCTGATGTGGGCAGCACATGACTTTCTCTGCAGACGTATATCCACTTTCTCTTTATTTTAATTAAATTTAATTCACTTTTAATTCAGTTTTTGTTCTTATTTGGTAACTGGACTTATTTTCAAAGGTGTCGTAGAGAAAATACGAAAACACTAAAATATCTCGAGAACGGCTAGTCTAAAATATCTACCGAGAACGGCTCCTAGTGTAATGGGGTTGGTCTTATTCTTTTCTTCGTTAAAAATTTCGTATTAAACAAGCATTTAATGGATATATTTGAGCATATGTAGTTTTTATTTTAGATTTTGACGATTTTTCGGAACCTTTTTCAAAGAAAGGCAGGTTGTTTTTTTCGAATCGTACTAAAATACTAAAATATAATTAGCACCAGGGTATCCCACAAGTGACTTATCTACCAAATTTTGTGAAATTCAGTCCATTAGTTTTTCAACTAGAGTGGATACAAGCTTTTGCGGGCCATATCGCAAAAAAGGCGGGTTCTTTTATCCCAAATCGTACTCAAAACTAATCAGCACTAGATTAGCCCAAAAGTGACTTACCTACCAAATTTTATGAAATTTTGTCCATTAGTTATTTAGTTAGAGTGGATACAAAATTTGCACAGACAAACAGACACACAGACACACACATAGACGTCACGCTAAGAATAGTTTTTCGTATTCCAGTTGTCCCGAAACGTGTAAATTCGTCGAAAACTCGAGTTGCGATTTTCGGTATGATTCCAATACTTTCCCTATACATTGCCATGTATTGCAGGGAAAGTAAAAATCTGGTAATTTCAATACTTTTCTCAAAATGGAGCATTTTTACTTTCCCTGGTAATGTATAGGGAAAGTATTGGAATCATGTCGAAAATCGCAACTCGAGTTTCCGTCGGATCTACACGTTTCTGGGCCTCTAGAAAACGAAAACACTATTTTTAGTGTAATGTCTGCGTGTGTCTGTCTGTGTGTCTGTCTGTGCAATGTATGTATCCACTCTAACGCAAAAACTAATGCACCGAATTTCATAAAATTTGGTATGTAAGTCACTTGTATATGACCCTGATGATGATTAGCTTTTGGTACGATTTGAAGAAAACCAACCCGCCTTTTTTCCGAAATGACCCGCAAAAATTGCCTGCATCTTTTCTAGCTGAAAAATTAATAGATCAAATTTCACGAGATTTGGTAGATAAGTCACTTGTTGGATACCCTGGTGCTGATTAGATTTTGGTACAATTCGGAAAAATTAACCTGACTTTTTATTACGAAATGACCCATAATAATCGTCAAAATCAAAAATAAAAACTCAAATGTATCAATTACTATACTTGTTTTATACGTAATTTTTGACGAGGAAAAAGTATAAACACAGCTCTATTACTCTAGGACCAACCGTTCTCGAGATAGAGATTTTTCAAATTTTTGTTACGCCGGCTTTGGAAAAATGTCCAATTATCCCCAAAAAAACCGAAATTGAATTAATCATGCATATTTAGTGTTATTTTGTGCAATTAAACTCAATTTAATGAATTATTAAAGAAAAGAAGAAAAAATGAATTTGAGTCTTCGGGGAAAGTCATGTGCTGCCCACACCAGATTTTTATTCCTCTATCTAGTTCAAGACTGGCTAACCCAAGGTCAGCGGGCCGCAGCGGTCCAGCTCCTTAAATTCAGTAGTCTGCTTATTGACGATAAAAAATAGAAATCTGATGTGGGCAGCACATGACTTTCCCTGCAGACTTATATTCACTTCTCTTAATTAAATTTCATTCACTTTTAATTCAATTTTCATTCTCATTTGGTAACTGGACTTATTTTCAAAGGTGGCGTGGAGAAAATGCGAAGAAAACTAAAATATCTCGAGAACGGCTAATCCTAGTGTAAAGGGGTTGGCCTTAATCTTTTCATCATTAAAAATTACGTATAAAACAAGCATTTAATGGATATATTTGAGTATACGTATGTATTTATTTTAGATTTTGACGATTTTTGAGGGCAATTTCTCAAAAAAAGACAGGTTATTTTTTTCCGAATCGTATCAAAATCTAATCAGTACCAGAGTATCCTACAAATGACTTATCAACCGATTTTTGTGAAATTCGGTCCATTAGTTTTCCAGCTAGTGTGGATACAAACTTTTGCGGGCCATTTCGCAAAAAAGGCGGGTTCTGTTTTCACGAATCATACCCAAAATTAATTAGCACCAGATTCGCCCACAAGTGACTTACCTACCAAATTTTGTGAAATTCGGTCCATTAGTTTTTTAGTTAAAGTGGATACAGTATCTGCACAGACAGACAGACACACAGACACACAGACAGACACACAGACACACACACAGACACACACACACACACACACACGTCACGCTAAAAATGGTTTTTTCGTATTCCAGAGGTCTCGAAACGTGTAGATCCTTCGAAAACTCGTGTTGCGATTTTCGGCATGATGCCAATACTTTCTCTATACATTACCATGTATTGCAGGGAAAAAGACAAGGAGAAATAAAAAAATAATGAAGAGAAATGTAATAAAAAAATAATTGTATCAAATCACCTACAACAGATCTTTGGACAGACATATACCGAAATACATAAATCAAAACTAAACAGTTTTTATGTTTAAACATATCATTCGCAGGTGCAAGATTCTTTGATAAAAGTTACTCGTTCATCCAATAAAGGAATGGTCGAAATTTTTGGGGGTAATAACTTCACCCTTTTTACGCATAGTCCTTTTAGAAAGAAGAAAATTTGAAAAATTAATTAAATTAAGGTATGCAACAACCAAATTTGAAATAGACCTAAAAAAATGCGTGATCGCCAAGAAAATGATACATCTTACTGATATATTTAGGTACACGGCTGACTTTTTTAAATGGTCCGGCTCAAACGTTAGGGGTAATAATTCCACGTACAGTCATAGTTAAGGGGTAAACACTTTCGTACAGTCATGCGAAATTTGGAAAAAACTGGAAGGGACATCTTCAGAACCGGAAATAAAAATTCTTAGTGAATCTCCATTCATCTCTACCCCTCCTAAATTTAATTCTCAAGCCATATCAATTAGAATCATTTATGTCTTTCTATAGCCAATACTGAGAAATAAACCTTTCAAGACAATTTTTTGAACTGGAAGTGAAAACGAAACCGGAAACGGAAATACTTATTAAACCACCCTAACCCCTTCAAATTATAATTCTGAATCCGTAGCAATTATATTCGGAGCTCTATCTATAATGAACCTCGAGAAATAGATGATTCAATTAAAATAAATATATTATATGAACCTGAAGTGGAAATTCTTAGTGAACCCACTAGCTCCACCAGAATTTGATACTGAATTCATATGAGTCATCACCTAAGCAAAAATTAATATGGCAAAATTTATGCCACTCATAAGCGTTAGAGAAATCCATCCATTGACTGAATTAAAAAGTCATGTTACCAATATGTAAAACTAGTAATTTCACCCGAGCTTCACGTGTTCTGAATGGGGGCGCGGTAGCCCATTGGTTAGCGCGCTGGAGTTGCATTCGGTAGCCCCGGGTTCGATTCCAGTCACTGCCACAACTGCCGCCGTGTTCATGCGGAGTACGATCACGTTAAACATGTGGGTCCGAAAGTCCTTCCGAGAGGTTGGTGGTAGGGGAAGGAGGGTACGGTCCCTGTGGATGCCTCCCCCACTGGGTTCCGGTCTAAATTGGGTGGCACTTCCCGACCGTCCAAACAGTTACCTTACACCTTTCTGGTAGGTCAGACGGTCTGGGTGTCAACGTGTTCTGAATGGCTAGTATCCATACATGGGACACGTACATAGTAAATAAAATTTGCTGTTAACCAATTTTAATTGTAATGCAAAAGAATATAAAATTGTGTATTTATTGTTCTTGAGAAACAAAGTCGTGTAAGTTTTTTTTTAATCCATTTGCATCATTATCTCTAATTCGAATTTTCAAAATTTTTGTCTAGAAACTGAAACCGACCGAATGAGATCGAAACCGGGATTCTGGCTCGAGTGAGAGTATTCGATCATTTTGAAAACGGTTTTGAATTGTTTAGTTGCTCCTTTGCATCGTCGTTCCTAATTAGAATTTTCAAAATATCACAAACTTTTTTGTTGTTCTGGTAACTGAGACGGTTTGAATGAGACCAAAACCAAAATCCTATCTAGAATAGAAGTGCCCGATAATTAAGCTAATTTTAAGTTTTTTATTATTTCTTCGTTCCGTCACCATTAATTCAAATTTTAGAAAATAGATTTTTTCCTATCTCGAAGCTGAAACTTGAATGACCTTATATCTCGAATGACATCAAAGTCAAGATTTTGGCTATAGTGGAAATGCTCAGTAATTTTAATGCATCACCCCTTCACTTACTCATCAACTCGGTCAGTTCAGCGCATTGTATATGTAATATGCTGTCGTATAAAATTAGCGCCAATATTTTTGCCATGCCACCTAAATACAAATAGAATTTTTCCAACTCTGGCTTATGCTTTTTTCTCCGTAATCAATAGGGACCTGAAAAACACAGTAAATACTGCTCTCGGGAAAAAAAAACATGCAGTCAGTATGCAGCTTTGTGAACAATGCAACAGTTGGTGAGAATGAAGTCAGCCTGTATTTGCGTCAAACCTTGGATCGCCATAGAAATGTCAGCCTTCATATCTCAAATGGATTCTATATTTATAGGATGTGCGGAATCACATGAAAAGGAATAGACAATAACTTTCTCGATATTGTAACATCAGTGCGCGATCGGTAAGCTGTTTGACAAAGAGGAATAATTCTTCAGTAATAATTCATTCCCGGTATTGTAACATCAGTGCGCGATCGGTAAACTATTTGACAAAGAGGAATAATTCTTCAGTAGTAATTCATTCACGGTATTGTAACATCAGTGCGCGATCAGTAAACTATTTGACAAAGAGGAATAATTCTTCAGTAGTAATTCATTCACGGTATTGTAACATCAGTGCGCGATCGGTAAGCTGTTTGACAAAGAGGAATAATTCTTCAGTAGTAATTCATTCCCGGTATTGTAACATCAGTGCGCGATCGGTAAGCTGTTTGACAAAGAGGAATAATTCTTCAGTAGTAATTCATTCCCGGTATTGTAACATCAGTGCGCGATCGGTAAGCTGTTTGACAAAGAGGAATAATTCTTCAGTAGTAATTCATTCCCGGTATTGTAACATCAGTGCGCGATCGGTAAGCTGTTTGACAAAGAGGAATAATTCTACAGTAGTAATTCATTCCCGGTATTGTAACATCAGTGCGCGATCGGTAAGCTGTTTGACAAAGAGGAATAATCTTCAGTAGTAATTCATCCCCGGTATTGTAACATCAGTGCGCGATCGGTAAGCTGTTTGACAAAGAGGAATAATTCCTCAGTAGTGATTCATTCCCGGTATTGTAACATCAGTGCGCGATCGGTAAGCTGTTTGACAAAGAGGAATAATTCTTCAGTAGTAATTCATTCCCGGTATTGTAACATCAGTGCGCGATCGGTAAGCTGTTTGACAAAGAGGAATAATTCTTCAGTAGTAATTCATCCCCGGTATTGTAACATCAGTGCGCGATCGGTAAGCTGTTTGACAAAGAGGAATAATTCTTCAGTAGTAATTCATTCCCGGTATTGTAACATCAGTGCGCGATCGGTAAGCTGTTTGACAAAGAGGAATAATTCTTCAGTAGTAATTCATCCCCGGTATTGTAACATCAGTGCGCGATCGGTAAGCTGTTTGACAAAGAGGAATAATTCTTCAGTAGTAATTCATTCCCGGTATTGTAACATCAGTGCGCGATCGGTAAACTATTTGACAAAGAGGAATAATTCTTCAGTATTAATTCATCCCCGGTATTGTAACATCAGTGCGCGATCGGTAAGCTGTTTGACAAAGAGGAATAATTCTTTTGCAGTAACTCATTTAATTTAACTCATTGTTTAACGTTTTTTAAACGTTATAGCAAGGGTTCTTGATCTTTTTCCCATGACTCAAAATCAACTCCTGGACTTGATTACGTGACCTATGAATTTTTTATGTATTGGGTTGTCGGGAAACTACGTTTAATTTTCCCGTAAAATGGCTGCAGAAGCGCGCAGATAATTTTAATGTTATTTGATCCAATTTTTTTTTATTAGAATTCATTGTGGCAACTGATACATCAGCGTGCGTTTTAAATAAAACTAATTAAAATCGCGGAATGTTTAGGTAGGCATTTTATGTTGAAGGATGAAAGATAAAAATCAACATTTTCATCACATTTTACTGTTTTATTTCCGCAAAAGTAAAAGAGCTGCAGATGCACACAAAAAGATGTGTGCTGTGTACGGTGATGATGCACTAATAGAACGCGCCAAAATTGGTTTGCGAAATTTCGTTCTGGTGATTTTGCAATTCAAGATGTACAACGTTCTGGTAGACCAAATGAGATCGATGATAACAAATTTAAAACACTAATTGAAGCTGATCGTCACATAACTGTACGTGAGCTTGCTGAGAGTTTAAATTCATCCAAAACAACTATTGATGAATGTTTGAAAAAGCTTGGTTGTGAAAAAAAGCTTGATGTTTGGATCCCACACAAACTTAAAATAATCCATTTAACACAACGCATCAGCATATAGGATTTGCTTTTGAAGCGTAGCCTAACTGATCCATTTTTGAAACGATTGTTAACTGGTGATAAAAAATTAATTGTTTAAAATCATGGTCAAAGCCTGGTGAGCCAGCTCAGATAACATCCAAATCTGATATTTATCGAAAGAAGAAAACAACAACGAAAAAGTAGTTTCTGGACAACCTAATCATAAAACGGCAATGATGTAGTAACGAATAACAAAACATCGTCATATAGTTAATGTATATTTTAATCTTTTCTGTCTAGACTTATTATTAGATTTTTTAATTTACATCCTAAAAATTTATTCATCTAAACATAGTTATTTCATAATAAAATAAGGAATTGTTAGAATTATCATATTCTTTTTACTTTCCTTATATACAATAATGTATAAGGAAAATATTGTGACAGGGTCGAAAATTTCAATTCGAGTTTCGACGGGAAAGCACGTTTCAAGCATCCCTGATCACGAATGGAAGCTTTTTGAGGTGATGTCTGTGTGTCTGTGTGTGTGTCAGTGAGTCTGTGGAGACGATAACTAACGAACGAATGGACCGATTCGAACGAAATTTGGTACAAAAATTACAATTCTTGAATACTGAAAGCCTATTGTTCTTACACGCAATCGAATGTTCAGAACCCCTCTAAATTTTCAAATGAAATTTTGAAAAAATCATCAAAAAATCAAAAACTCTAATAAAGTTACGCAAATAGACATTTCTTGTGTAATTTTTTATTCAAAAACGATTGACATAAATTTTAGAACGCTAGCATGAACTGTTCTCGAGATATTGCAAATTTTTCAAAAAAATTATCAAAAAGATATATAAAATAAAAATAAAATATTTCTTATTGAGAAACATGTTCACTTTTCATATGTAATATTATACGATAAATTGGGTGACATCATTCTCGTAGATCTAGCTCGTTCCATTCATGAAAAAAGATACTTTGAGTAATACTTTTGTGTTTGAATGCCAATAGTCATTTATCTGCTGTAAGAATAACTTATTTCTCCGTCCGTAACGCTTGGCGAGATTTTGGCGATGAATTTGGCGGAATGTCGCCAACTTGGCGACTTTTTTAAACGTTGCTAAATTAAAGAAAAACTCGCCAAATGGATAAAAATGACGCTAAATCAATGAAAATGACGGCTCATTGAAATTCAATATCTTGGAAAGAATATAGATATATAGTATAAGAATAATCTATTTTAGAATAAATTCATTGCATTATATAAGGAAAGTCATGTGCTGCCCACATCAGATTTTTTTAATCATAACAAATAACATTTAATAATTAGAAAGACTTTAAAAAAATATATTGAAATAATTGTCCACATTTGTTCATTGACATCCCCAGCCTTGCACGAATGCTGAGAGCTCTAGCTCTTTAAATAGTCGTGCCTTTGAAGGACTATATCTCTAAAATCATGTTTATCTGTAATCGACCTTTAATCGACTGCAGTTAGCTTTCAATCTAAGTTTTCATGACTCAAGGACAGGGGATAGAACAGAACCTAGGAGAGGATAAAATCCCAACTTTAAAATTCTAGCGAAAAGAAAAAGATCAAAGGAAAAAATGGGCTTTCTTAATAAGATAGAATTTACAGCGAAGTGGAGATCGGAGAGGGGCGGTGACAGCTGAAGTCGTGTTCGTCTCCTTCAGAACAGAAAATAACTAGAGCCAAAACAGGCACTTAGTAGAGTGAGAGAAAAGATAAGTTGGGATAACATGAGAAAAGATAAACGCAGAGGAGCGCCCCAAGGAGCGCAGAATCTTGAGCTTAAGAAAATGTGTTGGATGGACCAAGGTCCGTAGAATATCTTATATATATTATTAACCTTGGGATGGACATAGTTTTCTTTACAGAAGTGCAGATAAAACAGCTTCGCATAAATACGCAGTCAAAAACGATGGTAATATTTTCATAACATAACTCCCAAGTATAGGCTTTTTTTAATTTTATCCAAAAACGAGCATAGAAACTCTGTGTGAAAACTATGACGCAAAATTTCATCGTTTTGGACTTCAATAAGTTTATCCTGTAGACTAGCGATATTTTTATTTTCTGTGGCAGCTACAATGCAGCGACCCAGCCCACTGCAAACCATTTTTGGGTCAAAGACCCCTGCATTGTAGTTACAGGGCAGGAGAGTAAATATCAGAGCATTTTAAAAACATCAAAATTCGTATTTTGTACAATAACCATTTCAATTAAAACCAATTTAATAATATATCAAAATATTTAGAGTGTATGTATGTATTCGCTTTTCTTATACAGGTTGATCGAAAAGTTGAGTACAACAAATATGTAAATTGTACTAATGGATACTCTCGAAAAATCACAGGAAAAGTTTTATTCAATGAGAATTAATAAATGTAAAATACCTTTAAGTTTGATTTTTATATTAAAAATATTTGTAAGAAATATTTTCATATAGATTTTCTCTAGTACTATTTATCTTAGCAAAATAATTCAAAATTATCTTGCTCGAGGATTGCTAAAAATATAAACAGCTTTAAAAAATCACGAAAGTGTTGGCATGGCTACTTGAGCCATGTTTTTAAACAAAAGTTAAGTTTCAGTTAAATATTTGGGACAAACATTAGCTTCAATCCTTCCATTGAAAATCATTTTCGTTTTCATTTTTATTTTTATTACATTAAATAAGTTTTAATATTCTCTTCCTTAAATGATCGGAGTTTAATGGCGGAAGCGACAAGTGAAAGTTACACTTAATTGTACTCTTATGAAGAATCTTCGTGAACACATGGAACTTCTGTTCTGCTTCAAAATTTAATCAATCGGCAAAAAGTTAATAAGACAAAAATATTGTGCACGGTGTTGTTACTGGAAATAACTATTGTAAAATAACGTAATTTCCAACTTTATCAAAAATGAATAACATAAACAAACTCTTATCGCCGAACATGTGTTGCATCCGGTCCAGAACGTGCATATGCTTGTTGCCATTTGATAAACGATAATAACGTGAATAAATTGCTCACTTTCAAAATTATATTGCTTGATACTGTACCAAAAAATTGAAATAGTCATTTTTCTTTCAGTTAGATGGCACTAATATACCCTCAAAAATATATCAGAAACATCGTCTGCTATTTTTAATATGTCAAACCTATTTTTTGTTAATCAAAGAATATGACGTTTTCCCAGATTGAAATATTTTTATTTTTATTTTTGAGCATAGCCGTTCTTATAAAATGTCACTGGAGAGTTTCAGAAGAACTGACCATGCTCTAAAACTCATATCAATTCAATAATTACAAGATTATCAAATCCTTTTCGAAAAGCCAGATCTGTTGCAGACAAAGCGAGCAGGTGTTTCATTTTAACCCAGTAAAACCCGTCTGAAACAGCGAATGCTTGCCGTAACTCTTTGAAGAACTCTTCTAAAATTAAAAATCTGATGTGGGCAGCACATGACTTTCAGACTTATATTCACTTCTCTTTATCTTAATTAAATTTAATTCACTTTTAATTCAATTTTCATTCTCATTTGGTAACTGGACTTATTTTCAAATATGGCGTGGAGAAAATTCGAAAAAACTAAAATATCTCGAGAACGGCTAGTCCTAGTGTAATGAGGTTGATCTTATTCTTTTCACCGTTAAAAATTACGTATAAAACAAGCATTTAATGGATATATTTGAGTATACGTATGTATTTATTTTAGATTTTGACGATTTTTGAGGGCCATTTCTCAAAAAAGGCAGCTTATTTTTTTTCGAATCATACCAAAATCTAATCAGCACCAGGGTATCCCACAAGTGACTTATCAGCCGATTTTTGTGAAATTCGGTCTATTAGTTTTCCAGCTAGAGTGGATAAAGACTTTTGCGGGCCATTTCGCAAAAAAGGCGGGTTCTATTATCACGAATCATACCCAAAACTAATCAGCACCAGATCCGCCCACAAGTGACTTACCTACCAAATTTTGTGAAATTCGGTCCATTAGTTTTTGAGTTACAGTGGATACAAAATCTGCACAGACAGACAGACACAGAGACTGACAGACAAACACGCACACAGACGTCACGCTAAAAATGGTTTTTTCGTATTCTAGAGGTCTCGAAACGTGTAGATCTGTCGAAATCTCGAGTTGCGATTTTCGGCATGATTCCAATACTTTCCCTATACATTACCATGTATTGCAGGGAAAGTAAAAATGACACTCTAATATAAAATAGCTATAAAATTATTACTAAAAATAAAAATGCTTTCACTCTTGAAAAATACCATGTTCTTTGATTTATAACAAAAAGTTTGTAGTTATCGTTTGAAATATTAAAACTGTAAATGGCATTTGTTATATATTTTGGGAGAATATTAGTACTACCTAGCTGGAAAAAATCTACTATTTCAATTTCTTGGCGCATTATATGATTTTAAAATTTTATGTGCATTACTTTTCAACCACCCTGATGTACGTTTATCTTCCATAAGCTCTACCTCTATGTGTATCACAATATCAGAGAAAAATAAATGTAACTTTTTATTCAAGTTGTTCTTTTTAAAAAATTCATAACAAAAATAAAGAACTTTTAAGCTGAAAATAGGCCAATCCAGCTGACGATTTCATGCATCCATCTAATTTGTGCAACAATACATCCAATTTTAAAACTTTCCATATTTATAGAAAATTTCAAACGATTGGTTTACTTCATTAACTACTAACATCGTTTGATAGTTATTGCCTAAAAATGAACTATTCTATGCATTTCTACAGAACACTTACAGAGGCAAAATGAGCCTAATTAGGCACAACATGTTTCATTACACTTGTCCTTCAGAAATTCAAAACGTGGCCTTTTGCTACTTTCAGTTTATGAGATACAGGAGGAAATAGCGTACTTGGTGGCTGTTGAAAAACATGTTCTGCAGATCTATCAATATATTGTGTTATTATATGTACATTATTTAGAACATAACTTGTGCTCTGCTACGCATCATTTTCTTAAAAAATAATGTTAAAAATTCTTAAGATCTTAGAAAATCTCAAATTTTAAATAATTTGCGCTCTGTAAAAACTTATACAGCATTCTCTCGTTTGATAATAGTAAATACATTTTTTTATTGATTTTTACTTTCTCATAATATGTAATAGTATAGAGAAACTATTGTTTTCACAAAAATTTTCAAATTCAAAATTTTGATGTCATTATATGTTTTTGGACCTCATAATCACATTTTAACTATTTTTGGTGTGACGTCCGTCTATGTCTGTTGTCGATTTCTTGTGTCCACGATAGCGGCCACAAATATTAATGGATTTTCAAGTAACTTTATATCCGACTTTTTTATTAAAAAAGTCTAGAACTAGATAGAAGATTTTGAAATTCGAGCTAAATCTTTGAAATTTATTCGAAATTTTATATTTTTTAACATGGCAACATAGGACAAAATTTGATATAATCATGCATAAAAGGGTTTATTAATAGTTCATTGATCACGAGACTTAATAATTTCAATTATTGTTGTAAAAAGTAGCCGCGAAATAATTTTTTTGGTTCATGACGTCATTAGCCCCCTCGTGGGAGGGGGTGTTATCCCCCTGGGATACATTGTCATGTATAGTAGCAATCGAAAGATTTTTTTTCAAGCCCTTTAAAGTGAAGATTAACATGCTATAATTGTAAGCATTAAAACCCACAATACCGATGTTTCAAAGTTTTTCTTATAAAATTAGAAAAAGAAGAAGAAAAAAGCTACTAAAAATGGACTCTGGTATGAGCGTCAAGTTCAACCACACTACAGGTAATTTCTATCACTTTTAGCATTTTAGTTCAAAAGCGAATATCGTTTAATTATTATTTTTAGAAACTTGAGACCTGGTGAAAATCAATATGCATTGTATTTTTTACTGTTGAAATAATCGTACCAAGTTTCATTTAAATCGTTTAATTATCTGTTTGGATTTCCTTTGTATTTAACTACCATCAAACATCGTAAATATTGAAATCGAACACGAAAACGATTGTTGGTAATTTATGACGTTTACAGTTTTTTGTAAACAATTAATAATTAACTAAATGTGAAGGCAATTAATGCCTGCAATTTTTATCATTCAGTAAAAATTAATCAATATTGTTTTCATTATACTAAAGTCACACGGGTCAAATATATATTTAACAAACTCGATGACTTCGCACCTATAACTCTCCAACTCAACTTTTCGTTATAAAATTTTTTAGAGATATTGTTCAAAAAATTATCAGCCATCACATAAATAAGAATAAATACATTAAAAAATCTGTTATATCTCGCATAAAACATTTTTCATGAAATTGCTTCAGATAAATTTAGAAAAAACATAATATATTTTCACTCATTTATATCCATTTTCTAAACTCATACCATAATATCGTTAATATTGAATTAACATTCCGTAAATTAACATTTGACGCTTTTGGCGACTTTGTCCGCCTAAACAAATTGAATTACTTATACTCACATGCAAAATCCACATTAAAATGCCACTGACATATAATTACGCAAAATTTGGCGAACCTATTACGCAAAATTTGGAGAACATAAAGGTGACAAAATGCAAAATGTGTTTTATCTTGAATGGAACGTGCCATATACATGAAAATGAAAATTGTTGCATAATATTTCATACGAAAAGTCAACTAATTTAACCATACTTGATACTTCTTAAATTTCATGTTTGATAAATTTATTTGTTTTGACAGCTTATTCGAAAAAATTGTTATACTAGGAAATAGCTCATGACAGCATTTTAAAATGAGTGCAATTATTTTTAATGATACATTTATACGATTTTTTATTAATATGATAATTTTTTTTTAAATGATTTTGAATTATGTTATAAATATAAATGATTTTTAATTAATATGATAGATTTAAATGTTCTTAATGATACATTAAAATGATATTTAACAATGAATTAATGTGATTTTAATTAATATGATATATTAATTAAAAATAAAAACTGATAAGCATAAAATAATTGTTTATAGAAGAAATTTTTAATAATCTTCCAAAATTCATTCGAAAATTCTAGACCTTTTCAATAATGCAATCGCTCTTAAAGTTCAAAGTATTTAGAGATTGTGACAATTATACCAAATCAAGGCACTCCAATTGTTTCTATCGCATACACAGACGGACAAAAGCACGCTGAAAAATATAGATATTGCCAGGAAAATGTTCAATTCGAGTTTTGAAATGCTCAAATCGAATAAATCCCTCTGAAATTTAAGTACACGTTTTTGATCCGTCAAGATACAAGATCGAATAAATCCGTCTAAAATTTAAGTACAAGTTTTTGATCCGTCAAGATACAAAATCGAATAAATCCGTCTAAAATTTAAGTACAAGTTTTTGATCCGTCAAGATACAAGATCGAATAAATCCGCCTAAAATTTAAGTACAAGTTTTTGATCCGTCAAGATACAAGATCGAATAAATCCGTCTAAAATTTAAGCACAAGTTTTTGATCCGTCAAGATACAAGATCGAATAAATCCGTCTAAAATTTAAGTACAAGTTCTTGATCCGTCAAGATACAAGATCGAATAAATCCGTCTAAAATTTAAGTACAAGTCCTTGATCCGTCAAGATACAAGATCGAATAAATCCGCCTAAAATTTAAGTACAAGTTTTTGATCCGTCAAGATACAAGATCGAATAAATCCGCCTAAAATTTAAGTACAAGTTTTTGATCCGTCAAGATACAAGATCGAATAAATCCGTCTAAAATTTAAGTACAAGTTTTTGACCTCATCCCAAAGCTTCACTATACTTGTAAAAGTACAAAGTAAAAGTAGCATGCAAAATGTAATTTGTAGCACTTACGAGTAGCTTTAGAACACACGTAAATGTTACATATATTTTATTTAAAAGTGCTAATATTTAGACAGGAAATGAAAATTATTAATAACCTTAACTAAATTTTTCATTTATAGCATCCTTAGGTTTTATCTCTAAGTATTAATCTTGCAGCGCTTTAAATTACCAATAAACAAACCAGCAACTAAATTTAAATTTATTATAATGTTATTATTCTTCTGGTAGTTAAATAGTTAATAGTGAAATTAATAACCACGAGCGAAATTACTTTGATCTACGATTTTAGAAAAAAAAACTCGAAATAATGAATGAACAATAATAAAATAGATTCAAATTTAGAATATTTTTTCTTTTGTTTTAAAATAAAAGGAGATTTAATCTATGCATAATGTTTAAAGAATTATTTGATCGCACGGAACTTAAAAGACTGTTCATAATGATAAAATAATGTTTTTAGAATTATTTGACCGCACGGAACTTAAAAGTCATTTTGTAATGATAAAGTAACGTAACGGACAAAATTACTTTGATCTATGATCAATAACAAACTCGAAATAATCAATGAACAATAATAAAATAGATTCAAATTAAAATATTTCTTGTTTTCTTTTAAAATAAAAAGAGATTTAATCTATGTATAATGTTTTTAGAATTATTTGACCGCAGGAAACGTAAAAGACTGTTCATAATAATAAAGATATAAATTAGATAACATACTGCTACTGCAGCCACCTTGTGAAATCCTTGAGACTTGTAAGTATAATTGATTACCTTGAAATATATAATTATTGAAGATCAAAGTGAAAAAGTTTTGGAAAATTGATAAATATTGTATGAGTAGATTGATTAGAGTATGAGTAGTATGATTAGAGTATGAGTAGTATAGTGGTATGAGTAGATGAGTTGATTGATTAGCCATTATAAATTAAACAGGTACTAAATTGATATAAAATACTCCTTTTCCCTGTTCTATATATTAGTTAAGGAATTGAAAAAGAATGGCATGTGGTAAAGATTAGTTAATATATCCTTTAGCTTCATCTTTAGATCAAATTTTTTATTTTGTGTTATAAATCATATATGTAATACAGGTACTTAAGGTACTAATCCCCTTGTTCCCTGCATAAACATACATGGTGTAAAGTAAGAATGGTGTATAAGATGAAAAGTTGCCAAACAGATTTTTTTTTTTTTTTTTTTTTTTTTTTTTGCACGTGGGGCTATGCCTTTCTGGTTCCCAAAAATTTTTGAATATGAATAAATTGAAGAAAGTGAAAAGCCTTTACGAAACCATGTACGTTATTAAGGGCCATATCTGGTTCGCTAATGCTAATTCTACGTTTCTTTGTACATTACTGTAAATTGTATTACATGTATATATATATATATATACATGTGTACATGTATATATATATATATATATATATATATATATATATATATATATATATATATATATATATATATATATATATATATATATATATATATATATATATATCATAAACAATTTATACATATAATCTCCAGAATAACTTTGCTACAAAAATACATTTTTGTTGCACTAATATAATCTTTTTGTGGCTTCATGAAACGGAACATATTTTTCTAAACTCTATTAAACTAAAAAAATGACAGTACATTAAAAACAACTCAAAGAAGACGATTTTATATTGCTTACCTAAATGCGAAGCATTTAGTTGAAGGTATTTTTAAATATATGAAAATTGAAAGAATAATTTTAGAAAATTTAAAAATACGGATTCCACTACGAAAATTCCTTGGAGATTCTTTATTATAAAGGAAAAATTGGCTTTTGATAATCAAATCTTTATAAAACAAAATACATTCCAACAAGTATTTTATCAACATTAAGGATTTTAACAACATTTTAATATTTTAACAGACATGACTTTAGGGGTTATATGGATTTTAATTTCCAGTTCATAGTCGAAAGGTTCAAACCTCGACAGATTCTGGGTTCGAATTCCAGATATTAATGGAAATCCCAGAGTGTGCTCTATAAAACTGTAGCTCTATCTAAACAAAACTTCATGTATAAAAAAGCATAAAAAAAATCCAATACAATTCTATCCTAGATATTCAAATCATTAACAAAGCCCTATTTTATATAACAAAAATATTTCTTTACAGTGCAGCTGGAACTCTTTAAACTACAGAATTTTAAATGCACATCTTTTATAGAATAGAAATTTTATTATTATTTAATTAATTAAAAATTTCTTATAAAAATAAAAGTGCACCATAAAGCACAAAAAAAATTTATTATTGCATCGTTATTCAAGGTTTAAGAAATAATTTATTCTTTAACAAAACTGCCTCACACAACCTATATCTTCATTTACGTGACCTTCTGTGAAAATAAGATTAAGCCAAGGAAATAATGATTTTCATAAAATAGCGGAAGTGCGTTCCCTTTGACGTCATATTCCGGAAGTGCAGGCAGTTTCGAAAGTTTGTGATACGCTTACTAAACAAGCAATGGGACGATTATTTATTCAGAATTATTTTGGGGTAATTTCCTAGTGAAAATGTTCCATAATAAAAATAATGAAATAAAACAGTTGGATATTATGATTACTATTCATTTCAAATGCAGCTGAAATATAGTTAAAATGCATCACTAATTATTGTCAAATATTTATTTTTATTGACGTTCTTTTTATTAACTTTCATTTTTTTTCGAACTTTCTTTTATTCGTATTGTTAGCTACATCTATTAGTTCTAAATATTTTGATACGTAATAAATACATAAATATAATGAAAACACTAGAAGCATAAATCTATATAAATAAAATTGAAAATCTGTCTGTCTGTATGTCTATCTGTTTGTCCCATCATCACGGGAGAAAGACTGAACTAAATTTGATGAAATTCTTTGGGTAGCTTTGAAATAGCACTACTTAAAATTTAGTCCATGTTTTGAGTTCCTACGACCAGGGGTTCTTGAGATATTAGTGTAAAACGAAACTTTCGTTTGTCTTATCATCACGGGAGAACGGATGAACCGAATTTAATAAAATTATGCGGATAGCCTTGAAATATCCCCATTTAAATTTAGTCAAAGTTTTGAGTTTCTAAGACGAGGGGTTGTCGAGATATTAAGGAAAAACGAAACTTTTTCCTAGGAGTTCTACTCTCAAACTCCCTAGTTCCTTCAAACAAAAGGGTTGAAAATCGTTTGTTTAAAACGTGAAAGTGAATTAAATCTTGATCTCTAAGTTTGGTGGGAGATTTTGCGCTAATTAGTCACTTTCTGAAAGCAGGAATTGTTTGAAAACATGAATTTAAATGGAAAATCTAGCATCATAGTTTATTTTTCACAAGCTTTTACTCAACAATAAAATGTAAAGAAATGAAAATAGTTAATTAATTATTAGCATTTTATGTGATAATAAAGCACGGAAATCTGCAGAAAGCGGATGACTAACCTTATAGACTCAAATTCGTCTTTTACTTATATAAATAAAATCGAAAATATGCCTTTTTGTTTGTCTCATCATCAAAAGAAATGGCTGCACTGAATTTCACGAAGTTTTAATGGGTAGACTTGGTATTGTCCAATTTAAAATTTTGGCGTCCTTCTGTTCTCCTGTCTGACTGTATTCATGTTCTTCTGACTATTTTTAATCCCAATTGTATGCAAGGGAATTACAGCAGACGATTTTTTATCATATTTTATCAATGAATTTATTTATTGTTTTTGATTCCATTGGAGTAACTACGGTAACGAAGTTACATTTCAAATACAATCGAACCTGCCTTAAACAGAATTCAGGGGATCGCAAAATTTGTTCGTCTAGAAAAGGTCGCCATTTCATTCAGGTCATTTCAGGAAAAGATAAGTTTAAAAGTTTAGCTGGAAATACTAATAGTCCATATGTAATTTCTGACCTATACATCAAAATTTAAATATTCTAAAAAGTGTATTTCCAACCCAAAATCCGATTAATACTATACCATAATAACTAATTTACTTATTTTAAATATGTATATACCTACATTTTTTAATACTGGGATCACAGGAGTATATGTAAATAAAAATATAGTGTATCCCATGTCCTTAACAATTAGCTTATTACCATACCTTAAAACCTAGGTGAATTGACTTACAGGTAAAATATTACTGCTTACCATAACACAAAAAATAAATTGGGAAAATAAATGTGAGATGAACATTCAAAGTTATCCAATGATGTTTCTTGGACATGTGTCTTACTAATAATGCGACTTTCAGTTAAAAATCGTGCATTGATTAATATTTCTAGCATTTCGGAGTCTCCCTGATTAACGGAAAATTCTTGAAGTTCTGAAATGGCTTTCAGGCAGTCATGATATCATTTTATAGAAAGTTCTATGAAAAATGGTTTTCATGAAATAAATGGCTAAAATAGTTATATGATTTTGCCAATCTCTGTTCGTTACAACAGGTGCTTTTTTTAACAAAATATTTTAAATTGGCCGTCCTTTTCGGCTTTGTGCAGGTTCCGTTTCATACAGGGGAAAATAACATGAATTTCCTATATATTTGGACGGGGCTAAAATATTTTCCGGTTATTACAGTATTCCGTTTCTTACAGGTTCGACTGTACCACAATCGTCTGCTGACTGTTCTTTTAATCAAACTATTGAAAAATAATGTTACAATTAATACATTATGCAATTAAATGTCTGAAAACGTTGAAAATAAAGCAATGTACAATGATCGGAGATAAACTGTTCTTTTACATACCGCAATTTCCATCTTAATAAAACACTAAAATATATTTTTTGCCTAAATTTGAAACACTTTTTGATATTCAGAACTCTTATTAAGTGTGAGGGGTCATATTAAATACACTCTATGCATAAAAAAACTTTGAAAATATATGTGTTTGTCTCATTATCACAGGAGAACGGCTGAACCGAATTTCATGATGGGTAGACATAGAAGTGTCCCAGTTAAATTTGGACGTCCATTGGTCTGATCGTTCATCACTTTTTTTGATATTCAAAACTTCAATTAAGTCATATTAAATAAATTTCAAAGCTTTTATTAAGTGTGGGGAGTCACATTAAATAAACTCTGGATATAAATATAACTTTGAAAATATCTATGTCTCATCATCACGGGAGAACGGCTGAACCGAATTTCATGATGGGTAGAATTAGTAGCGTCCCAGTTAAATTTGGACGTCCATCGGTCTGATCGTTCATCACTTTTTGATATTCAAAACTTCTATTAAGTTATATTAAATAAATTTCAAAGCTTTTATTAAGTGTGGGGAGTCACATTAAATAAACTCTAGATATAAAAATAACTTTAAAAATATCTTTGTTTATCTCGTCATCACGGGAGAACGGCTGCACCGAATTTCATGATGGGTAGACTTAGTAGTGTCCCAGTTAAATTTGGACGTCCATCGGTCTGATCGTTCATCACTTTTTTTTTATATTCAAAACTTCTATTCAGTCATATTAAATAAATTTCAAAGCTTTTATTAAGTGTGGGGAGTCACATTAAATAAACTCTGGATATAAAAATAACTTTAAAAATATCTTTGTTTGTCTCATCATCACGGGAGAACGGCTGAACCGAATTTCATGATGGGTAGACTTAGTAGTGTCCCAGTTAAATTTGGGCGTCCATCGGTTTGATCGTTCATCACTTTTTGATATTCAAAACTTCTATTAAGTCATATTAAATAAATTTCAAAGCTTTTATTAAGTGTGTGGAGTCACATTAAATAAACTCTGGATATATAAATAACTTTAAAAATATCTTTGTTTGTCTCATCATCACGGGAGAACGACTGAACCGAATTTCATGATGGGTAGACTTAGTAGTGTCCCAGTTAAATTTGGACGTCCATCGGTCTGATCGTTCATCACTTTTTGATATTCAAAACTTCTATTAAGTCATATTAAATAAATTTCAAAGCTTTTATTAAGTGTGGGGAGTCACATTAAATAAACTCTGGATATATAAATAACTTTAAAAATATCTTTGTTTGTCTCATCATCACGGGAGAACGGCTGAACCGAATTTCATGATGAGTAGACTTAGTAGTGTCTCAGTTAAATTTGGACGTCCATCGGTCTGATCGTTCATCACTTTTTGATATTCAAAACTTCTATTAAGTCATATTAAATAAATTTCAAAGCTTTTATTAAGTGTGGGGAGTCACATTAAATAAACTCTGGATATAAAAATAACTTTAAAAATATCTTTATTTGTCTCATCATCATGGGAGAACGGATGAACCGAATTTCATGATGGGTAGACTTAGTAGTGTCCCAGTTAAATTTGGACGTCCATCGGTCTGATCGTTCATCACTTTTTGATATTCAAAACTTCAATTAAGTCATATTAAATAAATTTCAAAGCTTTTATTAAGTGTGGGGAGTCACATTAAATAAACTCTGGATATAAAAATAACTTTAAAAATATCTTTGTTTGTCTCATCATCACGGGAGAACGGCTGAACCGAATTTCATGATGGGTAGACTTAGTAGTGTCCCAGTTAAATTTGGGCGTCCATCGGTCTGATCGTTCATCACTTTTTGATATTCAAAACTTCTATTAAGTCATATTAAATAAATTTCAAAGCTTTTATTAAGTGTGTGGAGTCACATTAAATAAACTCTGGATATATAAATAACTTTAAAAATATCTTTGTTTGTCTCATCATCACGGGAGAACGACTGAACCGAATTTCATGATGGGTAGACTTAGTAGTGTCCCAGTTAAATTTGGACGTCCATCGGTCTGATCGTTCATCACTTTTTGATATTCAAAACTTCTATTAAGTCATATTAAATAAATTTCAAAGCTTTTATTAAGTGTGGGGAGTCACATTAAATAAACTCTGGATATATAAATAACTTTAAAAATATCTTTGTTTGTCTCATCATCACGGGAGAACGGCTGAACCGAATTTCATGATGAGTAGACTTAGTAGTGTCCCAGTTAAATTTGGACGTCCATCGGTCTGATCGTTCATCACTTTTTGATATTCAAAACTTCTATTAAGTCATATTAAATAAATTTCAAAGCTTTTATTAAGTGTGGGGAGTCACATTAAATAAACTCTGGATATAAAAATAACTTTAAAAATATCTTTATTTGTCTCATCATCATGGGAGAACGGATGAACCGAATTTCATGATGGGTAGACTTAGTAGTGTCCCAGTTAAATTTGGACGTCCATCGGTCTGATCGTTCATCACTTTTTGATATTCAAAACTTCAATTAAGTCATATTAAATAAATTTCAAAGCTTTTATTAAGTGTGGGGAGTCACATTAAATAAACTCTGGATATAAAAATAACTTTAAAAATATCTTTGTTTGTCTCATCATCACGGGAGACCGGCTGAACCGAATTTCATGATGGGTAGACTTAGTAGTGTCCCAGTTAAATTTGGACGTCCATCGGTCTGATCGTTCATCACTTTTTGATATTCAAAACTTCTATTAAGTCATATTAAATAAATTTCAAAGCTTTTATTAAGTGTGGGGAGTCACATTAAATAAACTCTGGATATATAAATAACTTTAAAAATATCTTTGTTTGTCTCATCATCACGGGAGAACGGCTGAACCGAATTTCATGATGAGTAGACTTAGTAGTGTCCCAGTTAAATTTGGACGTCCATCGGTCTGATCGTTCATCACTTTTTTTGATATTCAAAACTTCAATTAAGTCATATTAAATAAATTTCAAAGCTTTTATTAAGTGTGGGGAGTCACATTAAATAAACTCTGGATATAAATATAACTTTGAAAATATCTATGTCTCATCATCACGGGAGAACGGCTGAACCGAATTTCATGATGGGTAGAATTAGTAGCGTCCCAGTTAAATTTGGACGTCCATCGGTCTGATCGTTCATCACTTTTTGATATTCAAAACTTCTATTAAGTTATATTAAATAAATTTCAAAGCTTTTATTAAGTGTGGGGAGTCACATTAAATAAACTCTAGATATAAAAATAACTTTAAAAATATCTTTGTTTATCTCGTCATCACGGGAGAACGGCTGCACCGAATTTCATGATGGGTAGACTTAGTAGTGTCCCAGTTAAATTTGGACGTCCATCGGTCTGATCGTTCATCACTTTTTTTTTATATTCAAAACTTCTATTCAGTCATATTAAATAAATTTCAAAGCTTTTATTAAGTGTGGGGAGTCACATTAAATAAACTCTGGATATATAAATAACTTTAAAAATATCTTTGTTTGTCTCATCATCACGGGAGAACGGCTGAACCGAATTTCATGATGGGTAGACTTAGTAGTGTCCCAGTTAAATTTGGACGTCCATCGGTCTGATCGTTCATCACTTTTTGATATTCAAAACTTCTATTAAGTCATATTAAATAAATTTCAAAGCTTTTATTAAGTGTGTGGAGTCACATTAAATAAACTCTGGATATATAAATAACTTTAAAAATATCTTTGTTTGTCTCATCATCACGGGAGAACGACTGAACCGAATTTCATGATGGGTAGACTTAGTAGTGTCCCAGTTAAATTTGGACGTCCATCGGTCTGATCGTTCATCACTTTTTGATATTCAAAACTTCTATTAAGTCATATTAAATAAATTTCAAAGCTTTTATTAAGTGTGGGGAGTCACATTAAATAAACTCTGGATATATAAATAACTTTAAAAATATCTTTGTTTGTCTCATCATCACGGGAGAACGGCTGAACCGAATTTCATGATGAGTAGACTTAGTAGTGTCCCAGTTAAATTTGGACGTCCATCGGTCTGATCGTTCATCACTTTTTGATATTCAAAACTTCTATTAAGTCATATTAAATAAATTTCAAAGCTTTTATTAAGTGTGGGGAGTCTCATTAAATAAACTCTGGATATAAAAATAACTTTAAAAATATCTTTATTTGTCTCATCATCATGGGAGAATGGATGAACCGAATTTCATGATGGGTAGACTTAGTAGTGTCCCAGTTAAATTTGGACGTCCATCGGTCTGATCGTTCATCACTTTTTGATATTCAAAACTTCAATTAAGTCATATTAAATAAATTTCAAAGCTTTTATTAAGTGTGGGGAGTCACATTAAATAAACTCTGGATATAAAAATAACTTTAAAAATATCTTTGTTTGTCTCATCATCACGGGAGACCGGCTGAACCGAATTTCATGATGAGTAGACTTAGTAGTGTCCCAGTTAAATTTGGACGTCCATCGGTCTGATCGTTTATCACTTTTGGATATTCAAAACTTCTATTAAGTCATATTAAATAAATTTCAAAGCTTTCATTAAGTGTCGGGAGTCACATTAAATAAACTCTGGATATAAAATTAACTTTAAAAATATCTTTGTTTGTCTCATCCTCACGGGAGAACGGCTGAACCGAATTTCATGATGGGTAGACTTAGTAGTGTCCCAGTTAAATTTGGACGTCCATTGGTCTGATCGTCCATCCCTTTTTGAAATTTAGAACGTCTATTAAGTCATATTAAATAAATTTCAGAATTTTTTTAAATGTGGGGAGTCACATTAAATAAACTCTAGATATGAAAATAACTTTGAAAAAATCCCTTTTTATCTCATCATCACGGAAAAACGGCTGAGCCGAATTTCATAATGGATAAACTTGTTAGTGTCCCAGTATAATTTTTGCGTCCATCGGTCTGATCGTCCATCGCTTTTTGATATTCAGAACTTTAATGTGTGAGGAGTCACATTAAATAAACTCTATATATAAAAATATAATTGAAAACCTTTATGTTTGTCTCATCATTACTGGAGAACAGCTAAACCGAATTTCATGATGGGTAGACTTTGTAGAGTCCCACTTAAAAAATTCGATCTGTCTGTCTTCAATCCTTTTCCTTACTTTGATTGTGACTCAGCCATCATGTAACCCTCTAAACAAATGGAACCCAATGCGTATTTGAGTCTTCGCACTAACGTGGCCTAAATATGTTTTTGCCTCGCTATAAAAATTCAATTCAAAACTTTAATAACATGACCCGATCATTGATTGTTCCTCTATCTCTAAAATTATGGAAGTTTTACAATTTAATGAGACAAATAATAAGCTTTTATTTAAATAAAAGATAAAAGATTCTATATTTTTGCTTCTATTAAGAAGTCCATAAACGTAGTCTACAAAGATGCTATTGTTTAATTGTAGAAATTTTTTAGTTTCTTTACATTATATATTTCATTCGAAGAACGGGTATACTGCCATAAATAAAGATAAACTAAATTAAAATTAGAATATCGAATTTCAGATATATTTAAGTTTTATCTCACAAAATATTAAATAAAATCTATATTTATTTAAAATTTCATCAAAAATTAAATTTTTTTGCATTTGTGAACCATATTTTTAACAAAATTGTATATTAACAGCTTAAAATGACAATGTTACGTTACTTATATTTTTACACCCAAGTTTTGGGCACCGAAAATTACTCTCCAAGCATTATAATAATTAAGATAATTTATAGTTACTACATTATGTAAAAATTTGGAAATCACATACAAAAATAATTTTAATTATCTAAAACATGAAAATATTTTTCTTAATATTAAATTTACGATATGTTTTCATACAAAAATTATGGAAGCGTATGAAAACACGTCTGTGAAGTCGTGTTTAGTACTTCGAAACGCAGTATTAAATGTCTAGAGGAATTCTTTATCTTCACTATAATTTTTACCTAATGGACATTGTCCTCGGGAACGGCACCAAATTTGACCAATGTAGGAGCTTTAGATGGCAAAACAACTTATTTTGAGCAACATCATTCTGAGATAAAAAGGGGTTTTTCCAAATGGACCAATGCTATGGAATTATTTTTATTCGCATTTTCATATCAGTTTTATTAATTTCGATATGCCTTCAACAAAAATATCATAGCATTAATCCATTATCATAGTCAACATATTATCAATATGTATAACAATATAATTATATAACAATTTAACTAGCAATTTAACTAACAATTTGACATAATAGGTTGACTTCATGCCAGCCTTATATTATTATGATTATCAAATTAATATCATAGTCAACCAGCGTTGTAAAGGCAAACAACTAGGACTCACAAATTATAATTATTTACAAATATCCTTAAACATGCACACCGAGTTTCGCAGCTGCAGCTCGATTTCTTATAGGTACATATGTTTTTTTTAACACAGTGCATTTTCCAGCCTAAATTAGTTAAATATTTTCGGTTTATTTATCTTAATTTTCATATTAAACGTAATCCAGGTGTCATACAGAAAACGGTTTTCCTCGAAATTGCAGATTCCATTGGAAACTTATTTTACATAAAGAATTACTAATTACTTTCCTTATATACATAATGTATAAGGAAAGTATTGCGACGGGGTCGAAAATTCGAATTCGAGTTTTCGACGGGAGAGCACGTTTCAAGTATCCCTGATCACGAATCAAGCATTTTTGAAGTGATGTCTGTGTGTACGTGTGTGTGTGTGTGTCAGTGAGTCTGTGGAGACAATAACTGACGACCGAATGGACCGATTCGAACGAAATTTGGTACAAAAATCACAATCTGTAAACACTGGAAGCCTATTGTTTTTATACGCAATCGAATGTTCAAAACCCCCCTAAATTTTCGAGTGAAATTTAGAAAAAATCGTCAAAAAATCGAAACCGCTAATAAAGTTATGCAAATAGACATTTCTTATGTAATTTTTCATTAGAAAACGATTGACATAAATTTTAGAACGCTAATATGACTCGTTCTTGAGATATTGCACATTTTTCAAAAAAATTATCAAAAAGTCATATAAAATAAAAAAAAAAAATTCCTATTGAGAAACATATTCACTTTTCATATGTAATGCCATGCGATAAATTGGGAGACATCATTCTCGTGGAACTAGCTTGTTCCATTCATGAAAAAAGATACTTTGAGTAATACTTTTGTATTTGAATGCCAATAGTCATATTTATCTGCTGTAAGAACAACTTATTTCTCCGTCCACAACGCTTGGCGAGATTCTGGCAACGAATTTGGTGGAATGTCGCCAACTTGGCGATATTTTTAATTGTTGCCAAATTAACAAAAATCTCGCCAAATGGATAAAATGACGCTAAATCAATGAAAATGGCGACTAACTGAAGAAAATGCAATATCTTGGAAGGAGTATCTAACAGAATCTATAAGTATATAACATTTTTTTAAACTGTAATAGTAGTAAATTCATTGCATTATATAAGGAAAGTCATGTGTTGCCCACATCAGATTTTTTTAAAAGTTAAATTGTATCAATTAATTCCTACCGAATTAACTTGTTCGCTGCGATAGGTGGTAAGGAATTGGAAACCGGTGAGAAAACGTTTCCCTCCAATCGATACTTTAAACCTTTCCTGCTCGTTCCGACATCCTTTGGACGGGTATTCGAATTACGTTATCGACCGATGCAGCAACAAGTGAACCACTATGGGAAAAGTGTCCTCGAGAAAATGTTCCTATCTTCAATTACGTTTCGTCCGAAATTCATTACCGGTGTTGTGTTTTCCCTGTGACAGGATAAAAACGGTATTACGTGTGGCCTAGATTTATTCTAAAATATAAGTGTCAAAATTGACAGAATAATTAAATATTAGATGTAGAATTGATTACTGTAGTGTATATTTGAAAATATATAAAAAAAGAAACAAGTACTGCCTTATAAAATTAAATGATTTTAAGAAAACAGCAAAATACTGTAACTACACTGCTGGCCATCCAAAATGCAACACCATTAAAGACAAGAGATATCAAAGCCAAATTTATTGGACAAAGAACATAAAGTACAAGGATGAATTGATTGAAATACAACCCCATTCGACTTGCGGAACACGAAGAAATCAGTATTTTGTACAGCCGCCATGGCTGACAATAACTGCTGCTACACGCCTCGTCATTGAAAGAAAGAGACTTTGGATGTATTCTTGAGGTATGTTAGTCCATACTGCTTCCACACGTTGCCAAACTTCATCTGTCGTAGCAGCTGGTGGTGTTTGCTGGGCCAACCGTTTGCCAATCATCGACCAGACGTGTTCAATGGGCGACATATCTGGAGAACGGGCGGGCCAAAGGAGAAGTGGAACTTGGTGGGCACTGAAGAAATGCTGAACGATACGTGCCACGTGTGGTCTCGCATTGTCCTGTTGAAACTTGGCTGCAGGCAAGCCTTGAAGGTAAGGTAAGGCAACAGGCTCCAAAACTTCAGAAATATAGCGGTGGCTGTTGAGTGTACCGGCAATGCGTATTAGGGGGGTGCGGGTGTAAAATCCAATTCCACCCCAAACCATAACGCCAGGTGAAGGACCGGTATGGCGATGCATAATACAAGAGTTATGGCGCTACTGGCGCACATGATTTGCATATAAGCTAAACTTCTAAACATTTGTATTTCCTATCGAGGTCTACGTATGGTGCAAATTTCATGCTTTTTGGATGCTTCCTTCATGGCGTTGTATTTTGGATGGCCAGCAGTATATTTGCGCAACATACTGTTCAAAACTTGTGCTACTTATACAAGAAACTTGTTACAAAATACTGTAATTACTGTAACTGATTTGGACACCAGTATATAGTGTAACATATACACTATACTGGTGTCCAAAATTATCTTTATATACATAATAAAAGTGCCGGAAGTGTTGTGCACAAAGTATGTTTCCCTTCGAACTGCAGCAATTCAGGATTTGATATCGGGATTTATCGACTCAAAACAGTTTTTTTTATTGCTCCGAAGTGTCGTTTGAAAAGAATATTTCTGGTGGCGAGCTGTCTGTCATTTAGAGACTGGGTAGACATTGATGGAAGTGGAAAATTGTTTCATAATTAGTTTTGTATTGCATGCATTCGATTTTTCAGTTTGTATTTATGTGTTATGATGCAATGTGTCACTCCAAAAAAAATTCATTGAATTATATTGAGCACTTATTCAGAAATCAGTGTTTTTGTGCCTGCAAAGATAATTTTGGACACCAATGTACATATGTGCTAACGAGTAAAATTTATAATTTTATGCCTAAAATTTTGAATACGGGTAAAAATAAAATTCAATAAGATTTTATAGCGATAAAAAGTGATATCTGAAGTTTAAATAAAAAGTTTAATTAAAAATATAGTTTAAATAAAAAGTGATATTTGAACTTTACAAATTAAATTATTAAACATTCATGATCTTTAGTGTCCTTATCTTACTAAAGAGTGTATTATAAAACGCGCAACATGTCGTTTAATAAAATAAATCGCTTATATAAAATAAAGTAAATTTAATTTCGAAAATAAAATTTTATAGCTGTGTGAGTTCACTATGTTATAAATGTGATTTATTAATAATTTTATTATAATTTTATTATGATAAATAATATATAAGTTTTATTAGAATGATAGTATTTAATTATAATTTAATTGTAATTTAAAAGTTAAAAACAAAACAATAGATTAACGAATTAAAAGAAAACCAGAGCTAAACCGAGAAAGTGTGTCTTTTATACGTTACATACTAGACAGGCCACAAAAAAACCCACACACACTCTGTTCTAACCATCTGAACTAATTATTGAGCCTTATTGAGCAGAAGTCGCTGTACTCAATAATTCCATAAAATGTGGTAATTTATAATTTTCATCACAAATTTTATTGATTCTAAGAACCTGGTTTATTGTAATATTTCTAAAAACTGATATATGCAAACGAGAGTCAAAGTGTTGAATTTTTAATGTATTAAATTTATAATCTTGTCTTTTATCATATAAGTTTATAGCCAGATTACAATTTTGTAAATCTCAATTTAAATCTAAAAAGTTTGCCGCATTAGAGTCAGTATTACTTGCATTTAATTGTAAATTATTAGGATAAAAGTTAAATACTATAGGGATATTAATATGGGATACACATAATATGTCATCTAAATATCTAAACATGTGCATATTATTCAATCCTGGATTAATGTTCTTTTCATAGAAGAATAAGTACAGATTTACTAATAATGATGAGGCACCCCCCCCCCCTTGTGGGATACGAAACTGCTGCTTAAAAAAAGTACCACCATGTTGAATATAATTCTCGTACAGAGTGAAATTAAGTAATTTTGTTTAAAAATAAATGTTGAATATTTTAGGGTGATATTATATTTTTCAAAAATTCCTAAAATTATTTTATACAGATAATCTATATCAATATTATTAAACAAATCTTTGAAATCAAAAGCATAAATGCTATGAATAATAGTAAGAGTTTTTAATTTCTTAATTAATTCAAAACTGTTTTTCACAATATGACAATTATTTAAGATATCATCTGACAAGGATAGTTCATTTAAGATTTTTAATAATAATTTACCAGCATTAGTAATGTAAGAATTATGCTCACTAGTAATAGTTCGAAAAGCAACAGGACAGGGGATTTATGAAACTTGAGTACTAAAACAAGATATGGAAGAATGTTATTACAACTATTTTTTTAGATGGATTTGCATATATTTGGCTGATATTCTATTGAGTAAGATTTTAAAGTTAGTATTATGTAAATTATAAATTTGATTATGAAGTAAGTGTGACTGGAGGGTACTTATATAGTAATATTTACTAATGATTGAGTAGGTACTTATCGACATAAGTAATGACAAATATATATTTATATATATATATATATATATATATATATATATATATGTGTGTGTGTGTGTGTGTGTGTATTAGTAATTGCTTCTATAAATGTAATCTTAGTAGTAAAAAATTGCATATATACATTTGTATATTTATGTAGGGCAAATAGAAAACTTACCTCCCTAAACTCCTAAAGTTTTATCCCCCTGCCCAAAATCGTGACATAAATACTGGCACCGACTATGTTACAAATAAGAACACACGGAAACATTTACCTTTAACCATGCTCATAGGTAGTTATAAAATTGAAATTTCGAATTATATACTACCATAATCAGCGTAATAGATTAAACACATATGCTTTTTTTTCTAAGGAAAAGCTGAATTTACTCTTCTGAGATAATAGGGCGCGGTCTAAGGGGGCGTGGATTAGTGCCACTGTTAAACAAACCCTTAGTTTCACCTCGGTTTTAAAATAAAATTGAATTACCTTTTATTCGCTTATATATAATTTATATATCATTTTACTTTCCGCTGCAAGTAAGGAAGGTTTCGCTGTTTTAAATGCTTCCTGAATAAAAATAAGTATAAAATTATGTTCGATTCTAATAGCGCTTGTAATTCTTTCTTGAAAGTCCAACTGTCTCGTGAAAATAAATTCTTAATTCAAAATACTAAATATCTCTAAAACTTCAAATAAAGTTTTTAAAAAGGCGGATATGCGCAGTATACACCCAGAAAAAAGCCATGGTTAAAGCAATCATATAAACAGGAAAATTATTCATTATAAATATGTTTGTTCAAATTTTTGCCCTCTATGCTAATTCGTTAACAACTAGAAATCACAGTCCCACATCAACTACCAGCAAGCATAGACTGTTTTCACCCATTTTACAGCGAGTATATACAGAAATGTCGTTAACTATGTACACTGTCAACAAGCAGTTTGGGCCACAATTTTGCAAAACCCTTTGATCACTGATCAACTCAATAATACCACTCAACCAACTTCAAATTTAAGCTCAGGCTAAACGGGGCTACAATGTCTCAGTTTATAGTTGCATGTCCGACTACATAGCAATTTTTCTTAATTATAATTATCGGTTATTTTATACTGAAACTTGCAAAAACTTCTAACTTTGGGATCACCTACAGCAGGCGATATCTGCGACTATGATAAAGGTAGCATTTGCTTAAAAATATACATAATTATATATTTAGGTATGAATGGGAAAAATTTACAATATTAATTATATTTATACTTCATCCACCAAAATTATTTTATAAATAAAATAAGAAGACTACATATATGTAGCAAATCTGTAACTCTATTGGATCCTGAGGCCGGATTTCAATCATTAAACGTTACACGTAGGACCTCGTGCTTTACAATATCCACAACCATCCCTTGACCACAAAGCATTCCGAGATTCATGGCAAACACCAAGCATGCAAATATAAAGTAAAATATAAAGGGCGAGGAATGGCGTTAACGTGGTATGAAATGGAGGAAGGCTGAAGGATTACTTTTTAAGATCGAGAAATTAAAGCTTTTTTAACACTTTTCAATTCCAACATAGTTATAAAGTGACTTTGTTCATTCTGTCTGTCTGTATGTCTGTCCGTTCGCACGGTGACAGCCGTAAAAAATGACTTTATCAAAATAAAATTTTAGTATGTTGTTGAGACGGTCTGTGGGACACATGGGAATGAAAATGAATAATATCACCCAATTAGTTTCGGTTTTAACCCGGCTTGAAAGAATGAAATACATTGAACCCTATGGGATATAATTTTTCAAATATTTTTACGTGGAATTAAAATTCACAAATTGTTTAAAAAAATTTAAGAAATATTGAAATTATCACGTAAAATGTTTAAAAAAAATTTCAGCATAATATGTTAGGTAGTTTTTTAAATAAAAATCGAAATAATAATTACACTCATATTACATGAAGAGATCACGTGACTCGTTTCAAAATAAAATATGGCATCCATCTTTTTTCCTCTATAAAAATCGTGTTGTTTAGAGATGCATATTTGCATTTAGTGTTGCATCCGTCATAAAACCTCTTTAATTTTGCATATTATCTATGTATCTAAACTCTGTGCCAACGCAATTACAATATTTTGAATTTTAAATTGTCACTAAACTTTGATTATTCCTACAACGAAGCCTAATTTCTGTAGTATGCAAAATGTAAATAAATCAAGCGATTGTGAGATGAGTTGTATAAGAATTGCTGAATTTTCTTTCAAGCAAGATCATTTAGCTCTGGAGTCTGGAATATAAGTGATATAAATGAAATAATCATTGATTTTACATAGAGAAGCAGACGATTGTTGTAGGATTGTCTTTTTTGATGAAGTATGAAGTTTCTAAGTATAATAAATTATTGCAGTACTGTAAAAATTTAAATTAACTGAAATGTGGCTCATCTCGACTTCTTCATACCAGAATCTATTTTGCTATTTTTCCTCTTTTTTTTCAAATTTTGCCACCGTGCCAGGTAACATGCTATAATTGTGATCATTTGAAACAAAGATTTTTCTATATACGGTTAGACCGACAGACAAATGCTACCAATACATTATTATAATACTATGTCTTGACAAAACACAAGTAATTTTATTTATTTAGAATTTAGAGTCATGTTTATGAATTTCGCTATATTTTTGTCATTTTGACAACATTTGGAAAACTCGCCAAGTTGGCGATACCCCGCCAAATTTTTCGCGAAGCGTTATAGACGGACGGATGGAGAAATAGGTTATTAAGATATGCAATTCCCACAAAGTAACTTTGATTATCAAGGAAATTGAACTTAATGTTGTGAAATGTTGAATTTTCATCAATTATGCGTCATTTATATCAAGCTAGGGTCATTTTATCAATTTGGAGACATCGTCGTTTATCTGGTGAAATTGGGTTCCATTTGGCGACATTAAAAATGTCGCCAAATTTGTGGCCAATGGGACGATTAGATTGGCAGACAAACATCATTACAGTACTGTCTCCTAACAAAACACATTTTATTTAATTGATTCAGCGTTATTGTTATCAAATTAGAGAAATTTCTTATCGATTTGGCGACATTTTCTTCAATTGCGCAACATTTAAAAAAGTGCCAAGTTGGCGATATCCCACCTAATTTGTCATCAAACGTTACAGAGACTTACGGATGCAGAAATGGGTTCTTAAAGTTAATTTTAAATAACTTGTGATATTTTTTTGCGAACTTTTGCAAATTTTTTTTAGCAAGAAAAATTTGAAAAATCTATATTGTTTGCCCAAATGATCACAATTTTAACATGTTACTTTTCACTTTAAAAGGCTCGAAAAAATCTTTCAATTGATGCTATACTTGGCAATGCACCACCCGGGGCTGTAACTTCCCTCCCCCGAGGGGACCTAATGACGTCATAAACACAAAAATTGTATCGCGGCTTTTTGTCACACCAGTGATTAAAACCATTAAGTCTAGTGATCATTCAGCCATAAATAAACCCTTTTATGCATGATTAAGTTCAATTCTGCCCTATACTGCTATGTTAAAAAAATATAAAATTTCGAATAAACATCGAACTTTTCGCTCGAATTTTAAAAAATTCTATAAAGTTCTAGATGTTATGATAACAAAACCGGATATAAAGTTTCGTGAAAATCCGTTAATATTTGCGGCAGATAACAATGTACGATAAAAACAACCACAGAAATACAGATAGACGGAAGAACATCACTCCAGAAATATTTAAAACGTGTTCAAGAGGTTAGGACCTCCTGAACACGTCATAGTGAACATTTATTGGCATCAAAATCTCGAATTCGAAAATTTTCGTGAAAACAATATACTATATTACATATTAGCATGAGAAAGTAAAAATAGCAGTGTGAATGTATAGCATTTTAGAGATGTTCAAATAAAATTGCATTTCAGTTGGAAAGTGTTTCATAATCAATACTTTATGCGTGATGAATCATTCTTGTTTCTTATTTATCCAGCACTAATGATGGGGAACATTCTGTTGTATCGATACTATATCGATACTCATATTACTTTCCTTATATACATAATGTATAAGGAAAGTATTGTGACGGGGCCGAAAATTCGAAATCGAGTTTTTGACGGGAGAGCACGTTTCAAGCATCCCAGATCACGAATCAAACATTTTTGAAGTGATGTCTGTGTGTGTGTATGTGTGTGTGTGTGTGTGTGTGAAAGTATGTGTGTGTGTGTGCGTGTGTGTGTGTGTGTGTGTGTGTGTGTGTGTGTGTGTGTGTGTGTGTGTGTGTGTGTGTGTCAGTGAGACTGTGGAGACGATAACTGATGAACGAATGGACCGATTCAACCAAATTTGGTACAAAAATCACAATTCGTAAACACTGGAAGCCTATTGTTTTTATACGCAATCGAATGTTCATAACCCCCCCTAAATTTTTGAATGAAATTTTGAAAAAATCGTCAAAAAATAAAAACCGCTAATAAAGTTACGCAAATAGACATTTCTTATGTAATATTTCATTAGAAAACGATTGGCATAAATTTTAGAACGCTAACATGAACCGTTCTTGAGATATTGTATATTTTTCAAAAAAATTATCAAAAAGTCATATAAAATGAAAAAAAAAATGTCCTATTGAGAAACATGTTCACTTTTCATATGTAATACCATACGATTAATTGGGTGACATCATTCTCGTGAATCTAGCTCATTCCATTCAAGGAAAAAGATACTTTGAGTAATACGTTTGTAGTTGTTGAACGCCAATAATCATTTGTCTGCTGTAGGAAAATCATATTTCTTCGTCTATAACGCTTGGCGAGATTTTGGCGGAATGTCGCCAACTTGGCGACTTTTTGAAATGTTGCCAAATTAACGAAAATCCCGCCAAATGGATAAAAATGACGCTAAATCAATGAAAATGACGACTAATTGTCGAAAACTCAATATCTTGGAAGGAATATTAGTATCTACTATAAGAAAAACCTATTTTTTTACTGTAAAAGTAGTAAATTCATTACATTTTATAAGGAAAGTCATCTGTTGCCCGCATCAGATTTTTTTAGTAATATAACAATATTGTATCAATATTGTCTTTCACTGTGTTGATTAATGATGATCATTCTTATGCGATGTATCGTTATATAACGTTTAATAATATCTCGAAGCAATATTGGCGTCGTTACTCATTGTATCAATACTGCATCGTATCACCGTCATCATTATTCTGACATAATTAAATTGGCTAACTTTTTCGTTTTACAGTTTTAATGTTGGAATATACAAAGATTAGATTAGAAACTAATATATAACTTTTATTTTAACAAAATATAGGTAAATTATATATAAGCATAAAAGGTAACTATAACACAATACGAGAGCGTAATGATAATAACAAGATTAGAATAATAAAATAAATATAAATATTGTAGAATTTTGTTAATCTGGATCAAAAGTAAAGGACGTGATCTGATTAAACCAAATTTCTAATAATTCAAAATGTTCTATACATTGCATAATTAGGCTAATTCTTAACTCTTATTAACAGAAATTCTTAAAACCACTTTTATCGCAGAATAAAAATTAACCAGAATGTGGCCATTGGCGCCAACTTGAAAAATCACTGGGTTGTTCCGGAAATTTTAAATCGACTCCTACGCATTTTTCAAAAGATTCCAGTCTAATTTAAATTTCATTCAATCAGATTATCTGGCACAATAAGACATCTGAAATACTAAAATGAAGCAAATTATAGACAGAATTTTTCTTTCTCTAGATAATAATTTATTTCATTTATTTTGCTTTTGTAGGCGCGACATTATTATATACAATATACAGACAGAAACTGTGTGAATTTCCATCTCAATTATCTATATAAAAATAACAAGAAAATGTAAAATTTATTTTCAGGTATTTTTACCAATGTTAAAAAATGTCAGTAAATTTCTCTTTAAATAATTTCGTAAAAAAGTTAAAATCTTGTATTCAGAATACAATAAACAGTCTGAGGGGTAAATTTCTATGCACGTGACTTTATATATGATAAACAGGGAATGAATAATAAAAAAACTTGAAAATTAGATATAAAATAACAAAATTCATGCGCATGCGTACATTTCCCCCATTAAATACGTACAAAATTACTGAGGGTTAAAAAAGTGTCGCAAACGCATGAAGTTGTGTGCAGCTCAACTCGACATTCTCATAGCAGAATCTATTTTGTGAATTTTTTATTCTTTCAAATTTTGAAAGAAAAAAAATGTGAAAATCTTTAATGTTGATCCAAATGATCACACTTACAACATGTTGCCCTTTATTTTGGAGGACTTGAAAACCTTTTCGATTGATATCATGTGTGACAATACACATTTTCGGGGGGGTAACTTGCCTCCCCCCCCTCCCAAAAGCCTAATGACCCAAATTACCTAATGACATAAGTTACCCTTTTATGCATAATTATGTAAATTTTATCCTATGCTGCCATGTTAAAGAAATATAGAATTTCGAATAAATTTCAAAAATTTCGCCCGAATTTAAAAAAATTATATTTATTTTTAAATTTTTCGTTAACAAAGAAGATTAAAAGGTTCATAAAAATTCATTAAGATTTGCGACATCTATTGTTTACACTCTATTGTGTGGCATCTATTATGACCACAGATGGGCGACAGGTAGACAGAGGTCTTAACATATGGCAGGAAGTCTTAAAACATATATTGCCATCAAAATTTCGAAATCAAAAATTTTCGTCAAAGCAATACTTTCTCTACTATATTTTATACTATGAGAAAGTAAATATCTGTATTTTAGCGAGCTTTTTTAAGGTAACTTTGGAGGTGCAATTATTTTCAAACCATTTTCATCGTTTTTAGTGCAGACTACAAGCTTGTCAAGAATACTTATCAGCAAAAAACAAAGTTTATCAATTTGCTTTTATCATTGTGATGAAACCATCAGCTATAATTTTCCAAAACTTAAAAAAAAAATCACTAAAAATGAAATGTCGTCACAAATTGAGAAAAATTGTATATACGATCATAAAATATGCTGAAAATTCACTACAGTTATCCCCGGTTATAACGCCCACGATTATACCACGGATTCATATATAACGAGCATGTAAGCCTGTCTCCCTTTATTTTTTCCGTCATCCCGCTTTCAATTAGCCTTCGCAAAACGGAAATTATGAAAATACTTCATATATACAACTTAAAATGACAAACTTTAGTGGTTAACGCAGTACCGTAATGACTGTAACGCATATAAATATAGTATTATTTGTACGTATAATAATGCCTGTGCTATGTAGTCTACTATGTCTTTCTACTAAAAGAATTAATTATAATCTATACAATACTGATTTTTTCATTCTGTAAACTGTTTTGTTTAACAGAAAACTAAAAAATTAAATACTGACAAATAAATATAGAACATAATAACATACTTTAGAACGTAATAAAATAGATAACTATCTTTTAACACTGAAAGTTGAGCATTAAAATAGCATAATCGTTTAAATCACGTCTGCCCTTATAACGCGAGCGGTTTGATGTCGCCGAAAACCCGCGTTATAACCGGGGTTCACTATATTTAAAATGAACCAGTTCCCCTCATATAGCGAATTGCCACTTGTTACCAGTAGTTCGATCAACACCGTTTTTCGGCCATTTAACCGGGACGTTTAACCAACGCCATTTTGCCGGGGTTCACTGTATTTAAAATAAGCCATTTCTCCTCATGTAGCAAATGGCCATTTGTCACCAGTAGTTTGATCAACACCATGTTTTATTATTCGAATATTTGGGAGTTCAGATTTCATTCAAAGTCATTGTGGATCGTATAGATACCAATATTAAATTGTAGCGCGAATAATACTGTACTTCAGCAAATATATTTCCACTTCAAAAAAGAAAAATAATATTGATTGGATACTAAGGCGACCGTGATAATTGATTTTCTCAATGGATTCCTTTGAAATTTCTCAGGTGTCATTATCATCCAACAATATGATTATACATGGTATTTGGAAAATAAATATTATATAGTTTTTAAATTCTTTAATAATTTGTATTGTAAATTCCATTTAAACAAAACACTCAGGAAGAAATGAATATTTGTCAAATTAGTTCTTTTTTTTCTGATAATGTTAATAGTTGCATAAAATGGGATTCAGCGTTAATATTCAAAAATACGAGAAATTTAAGAAGATTCTTTTTTCTCTAAAATTACCTTTTTTTACGAGAAAAACTGCAATTACCACCAACATATTTAAATTTAATATATGCATTCTAAATTAAACTAGAAAATGTTAGAAAATATGTTAATCCTATCAAGCAAAATTTTTGACGCCCAGAACGTTTTGAAATTGTAACATTTGCAAAAAATCGTGTTTTGAAAAAAAAAGCATTTACAATAAATGATATTCCATTTTAACTTTGGTTCATTTACAATCTTCATATGCTTATAACTTCGAAAGCAGACATTTGATTTGAATGCATTTTTTTCAATCTGTGTCATATGGTAACACATTGAATTTACATTAATTGACCGTTTGAACACATACGTAGAAATATATTTTCAAAAGTTTTCTATATGTGTTCAAGAGGTTTTAAAATGTGCTCTTTGTCAAAATCTCACTTAACGCACAGCGATCAGCATCTATGGTGGTATCACACTTAATAGGCAAAATACCGGATTTTGCTCTTAACTTTGTCCTCACGTAGCCGATAACTATAGTGATAGCCAGTGTCAAAGAGTCAGCTGAAGCAAGGTAGACAGTGTCTACCCTAAAAATTTACGAGCTAGCAGCTTTTATTTTATACATATATATACACTCAAACCTGTTTTTGTGCGGTGGATAGGGACCACATAAAAGAAAACGCATAAAAAGAATCGCACAAAACTTCACGAGTAGCTATAAAAAATAGTTTTCGCAACACAATTAAAAAATTTTTTTTTATGCGATGAATAGGGACCGCATGAAAAAAATCTCGCGTAGAAAATAACTCAAAACCTTATAAAAAAACTAGGAATTGCTTTTTTAAACGAAATCAAGACTCGAGGCTTGGCAGCTACTTGGAATCTCGCCAAACCTTTTGGAATCTGATTTAGAAAATGCACATGCGAACATTTTTAAATATTCTATTTACATATGTACTTATTTTACACATGCAGAACTTTTCTAAACGTATAACCATTATCCTTCGTAGTCTGACAATAGGAATGTGAAAGCACTTTGAAGGACGTCAATTAATATTAGATTTAAAAATTAAAACACACGTAATATTCTTTTTCATTAAATCACTTTATTTAACGGACTTGTCACTTGCGAAGATCAGAGACGAATACAAAAAAGCAACTCTTTGCTCCCTTTAAGTAAACTTCTTCTACCTACTCGTTAAAACAAATAAAACAAAGCATGAGACTAGTCGCCAACTATCTCATTAGCAAAAAACCAACTCGGCGACCTAACGAGACACGCAGTCCGTTTCAGGAAAACCCGAACTAACACGATGTAGATGTCCTTCAATGTTTATTTGCGATCAATGCATTTTTGCTTTGCTACGCAAGATTTTCATCGCAATATGCTATTGCACATTTCATTTATTTACATGGAAATTCTTGTGCGCTCATCAATTAAATTATGCGATTATAGAATTCAATACATATGTAATGTAATTGGCTGACGCAATACTTATGTAATGTGATGAAATACATATCAAAAATCGAAAAACTAAATGGCCGATCAATCCTACTAACTTTTTTTTATTGATAACTTCGTCAATTATGTTCCAATTTGATTGAAATTTTCATACACCGCACAAAAAAAATCACACAAAAGAAGTCGCACAAATAAAAAAATCGCACAAAAAAGACTACACAAAAACAGGTTTGAGTGTATATATTATCCAAAAAAAATGTATGAGATATTTTCTGTGTAGATAAACGAAACAGTTTTCTCCATCTAGCGCCCAGCTCAATGCCGGCTCCTTTCTTGTTTCCTCTAACATGCAGGTGGGATTTTCCGAAGTGAAGAATCTCTCTCTGCCGACCCACGTAACAATAAATTACATTCGAAATAGAACCGAAAGAAAATACGCGCGCAATTTCTTCCGCGCGCAATTTCGTTCAGCATTTCTTTGATAGACCTAAATAAGCTATAAAGAAGGAGCAGTTATCTTAACAGTTTTTTCCCGCAGAGTACTACATATTATCTAAGGCATCTGGAAAGCTATTTTAAAAATTAATGGGAAAATTAATTTAGAAAATCGCTAAAATTAATCTTTAAAAAACTCGACTAGTGGAATTGATTATACAAAAAAAAAAGAAATTTACGAGACATTCATCTCAAATAACCAGATGTTTTGACTTATCAGTTTTCATCTTACATTCTTTCTTTTTTATTTATTATCTGCTTCATTTTTTTATTTTCCCTACAATACATAATAATGCATAGGGAAAATATTGGAATCATGTCGAAAATCGTAACTCGAGTTTTCGAGGGATCTAGACGTTTTGGGACCTGTACAACACAAAAACACTATTTTTAGCGTGACGTCTGTGCTATGTCTGTGTGTGCAATGTATATATCCGCTCTACCTCAAAAAACAATGGACCGAATTTTATAAAATTTGGTAATTAAGTCACTTATGTGTGACCCTGGTGCTGATTAGTTTGTAGTACAAAAATCGTCAAAATCTAAAATAAAAAACTACGTATGCTCAAATTTAATTAAATGCTTGTTTTATACGTAATTTTTAACGATGAAAATAATAAGACCAACCCCATTACAATAGTACTAGCCGTTCTGGAGATATTTTAGTTTTTTTACATTTTCGCTAGGCCACCATTGAAAAAATTCCAGTTACCAACTGAGAACGAAAATTGAATTAAAAGTGTAAATTCAGTGTCATTTTAAATAATTACGGATGTTATTTTGTGCAATTAAACTCAATATAATGAATTATTGAAAAAATAAAGAGAACGTGAATATGAGTCTGCAAAGAAAGTCATGTGCTGCCCACATCATTTTTTAATTTTATTTTTATACAAATTAAAAGTGTCATAGCTATGACAAAGAAATGTGTCTGTCAAAGAAAAAATACGAAATTTCTATGTGGATCAGAAATTAAATTTCCAACAAGTGAACAAGTAATGCTTAGTGAGTGGTCTATTAATTTTCTTGCATGTTTTCCTTGATTTTTATATACTGATTGAAGGCTCATTTGATTGTACTGGAGTACATTTACTATAATATATTTAGTTCTTTTAAACTCATTTGCTTGTAAAAATTGCAAGACTATGAAGGAATCACTCGATCGAGATGAAACTTACAGCAGATGCAAATTAGGGTGTGTTATGTAAATGATTAGAATTTCGGAGTCACCGCGCATGCGTGGGCTGAGAAGCGCCCTCTGAACTGCTGTTTTAGCCGTATAAATAGAGAGCTGTAGCGGAACGTTGAATATAGTCTATGGTTGTCTGCCAGCGGTAATCGTTTCATGAGAAGTCACAATGCCTCTACGACGACAGAGGGCGGAATATGAGCAAGTTACAGAGTTTGAATGGGGACGAATGATCTGCCTTCATGAAGGGAGTTCAAAAATTTGGAGCACTGCTACAGGAGTGTCATTGTCTCCTCCAACAATTCGTCGGCGTCTGCTGCAATGTGAACTGCGTGCAAGAATTTCTTTGTACAGGATTCCCCTGACGCAAAATTATCAACGCCTGCGGTTACAATGTACTCATCTACAATGTGCTTGCCGATTGCCAACAAATCGTGTTTTTCAATGAATCCTTTAATTTGGGATACAATGATGGCTGATTCCACGCTAGGTTCTATAGCGGTGAACGCCACTTTCTGAAGTGCTTTAACCAACGTCATTCTTGACGAACGCCAAACGTGATTGTTTGGCTCGCCATTGGGTATCTTGGACGATCTCAGTTGCTAAGAATTGTGGATAATCTCTAACAGCAACCGGTACATCAGAGAAGTTCTAGAGCCAAAAGTCGTACCCTTCCTTCAACGCATTCCTGGAACTGTATTTCAACTGGACAATGCCCATCCACATGTTGCTAGGAATGTTAAAAGCTTCTTTTCAGCACAACAGATATATCTTCTTCCTTAGTCTGCCTATTCACCTGATATGTCACCTATTGAACATTTCTGGGATTTCGTCGATCGGCTTCTCGCTCGTGACGCTCGTCTTGTAGCTAATACAGTTGAACTTCGGGTTCGGATAGAAGCAATCTGGAATGCTCTTCCTCAGGTACAAATTCAAAATCTGTTTGATTCGATGCCACGTCATATGGAAGCACTTATTTCAGCGTGCGGTGGCTTCACTAAATACTGATTTTCGACATGTAATATTGATTTTTTGCTTTGGAAATTTAAACGTTCATTTGTATCAATACAAGTCGTTTGTGGAATAAATTTCATGCAGTTCTGATGATTTCTTCATAGCGTTGCAATTTTTACAAATAGGAGTATATAAGCGGACTTAGGTTCATCGAAGCTCACCTTATAATTCTTAAATTAATTTAAATATTTTTCACGTACTAAACAGTGAAATTCACTCTGTGTAACGGTTTAGACGAAAAATGTCACATCTATTGGACTTTATCTTATTTTAAATTTATTTTTCCCATTTTTGCCCCATTTTAATTCGACATCCATTTTAATCCGTCATATTTTGTAAACCGACACTGTTGAACTTGAAGGATTATCGGAAGTTTGCTATAAATTTTATTTTATTTATAACATTGTTAAAACTTACAGCATGAGAACTTACTTCCCTATTTTGGTCCCCGATTTTCTGTCTCACTAAATTATTTTAACACGCTTCGCCACTGCTGGTAACAAAAGATTAATAAACTTGTAATTAAAAAGCCTGTATATCTACCAATTATTTATTATTTTTATTTTTTACCTTAATTGCATTTTCATTTGAATAGTGTAATCAGGATTTTATAGTGCATTTCCCAAATATACAGTATATATATTATATATACATACGTCTTTCAAATTCTGAGTAATAACTATTAGCCTGATTCAATTTCAATTGTTATAAAAAATTTATGAAAGAATCTTAATATAGCGGAAAATGAGTACCATTTTCAACGGAAATGTTTATTTTTCCCTTTTTTGTTTTTATTCTATTTATACTTATTTCATACAGTCATACGAATTTTCAGAAAAACCGTAAGTGACATCTCCAAAATCGGAAATGGAATTATTTAATAAATTTTGAACTTGAAATGGAAAAAGAACTGGAAGTGGAAAAGAAGCCAGAGGTGCAAATTCTTAGTGAATTGCCCAACCTCTTTCAAAATATGATACTGAATCCACACTAGTTATCATCTAAACTCTATCTATAGCCAATCTTGAGAAATAGGTGTTCCAAGTAGAATAAAAAATTTTGAACCTGAAATGGAAAAGGAACTGGAAGTGAAAATCCTTAATGAAATTCCCTTTCTTCTCCAGAATATGATGCTAAATCTAAATCAGTCTTCATCTGAACTCTGTTCATTGCAGATTCTGAGAACTTGATGTTTCAGAGAAAAAAATTCGCAAAAACATTAATATGGCAAAAATTTTCGCGCCAAAAACGACACTGAACTTAAATATATTTCACGAACATGCAGTTATTATTCAAGCTACAAATACATATTCTAATTTGTGGAAAACTTGGAGTAGTGGATAAGACATTAACTAATCTACGAAGAATTTTTCTGAATAGGGCAGACTTCAAAAAGCCATGATCATAAATCAATGTCCATTTCAGTCTAATCCTTGCAGAAAAACCCCCAGTCGATGATAATAAAAGCAATGTTGAGCAATCGCAGATTCATTAAATTCCTGTTTTTCGAAATAGTTTTCATATTCCCTAATACGAAATTTTAAATCACGTTTAGCTTAGCTAGTTTAAGAAACCATTAGTAGGCCAATATAAGAAACACCACGCTGGCAAGAAATGCTGCAAATGCCCCGATTACCACAAATTTCTACAGAATTTTGAAGATTGGAAAATCAAAGCTTTTTAATAAGTGTAAACGCAGTATTTAAATTTAATTTTTTAAGGATTAATTGAATTTAATTGAATTTTTTAGAGACAATATGATCATTTCTACCAAATATACGAGTATCTATAATACCTATAATAGCATTTTGTGATCATGCTATGTTTTCATGTCTATTGACTGATCAAACAGTGTTTGTCGATTGAGACGTAAATTCACACTATCTATTAATACTGAAGACATCAACAGACTCCAAAATTATTTATCACGCATATGTATTTGTTTTGCAACAACAAATACAAGTTTCGATTTTTTGTAACGCATATGAAATATGTCCAATTGCATTTGAGTGACATTCTTTTATGTTTTCAGTCGGCTAAATAGCACAAATTTACACAAATCAATGAGTTGCTGTTTACCTTAGGGATTCATTTAGAAAATGAAAAGTCAAAAACGCACTTTTACTTTCTTTACACGTGTATGGTATGATGTATTAAGAAATAGTATGCAGTGGTCAAAAATTTGAATACGAGTTTTCGATGGATTTATATGTTTTGAGCATTTTTGTTCTCAAGTCGAAGGTCTTGAAGTTACGCCTGTGTGAATGTGCTTATGTGTGTGTTCTTAAGTCTGGGCGCAATATCTCACGAACCATAGATTATTTCGAATGAAATTTGGTACGATTGCCACAGTCAGTAAATACGGAAACCCTGTTGATAATAAAATATTGGAAACGTTGTCACAGTTAAACGTTGTCACAGTCAAACATTATCTAAACGTTGTCTAAAAGTTATCACAGTCAAAGCTTCATATTTTTGAATGATTCTTTCGAAACATCTTAAAGGAATGAGGATAGCCAATCATCTAAAATGAACAATTATTGCATACGTAATTTATCATAAAAAATCGAGTGGTGGTCATTTTAGAACGCTGCTATGAACGTTTCTCGAAATATTACACGTTTGTCGAATAACTTTATCAAAAATGTTACATAAAATGAAATAAGTATAAGGTATCCTTTAGACGGTTGACTTTCTGTGTAAAATATTATGCGATAAGTTTGTTAACACTAGTTGTGTGGATTTAACACAAAAATATATTTGTTTTCCCCAAAAAGACACTTTTATATTTCAACAACTACTTCGCATATCTTACTTTATTTGATAATAATAAAGAACCTTCTGCTCCAACCGAGACTCGGACCACAGTTCTCCGAACTGGCCAACCTACGCTCTACCGTTGAGTTACTGGGACGGAATTGCAAGATCTTATTGTCGAAGTTGACTCTGTAAAGGCTCCATTGTTGTTTTAAGTTGCCTTTTGCACGTGCCAATAAATAAACGTCCAAAGCTCTAAACTTTAATTTGTTTGATACAAGTCCTTCACCGTGGGTATAAATATGAGTAAAAATAAGTATCTTATAAAATTTCGAAAATTCGAATTAGGGGTGACGATATAAAAAAATAGTAAAAGAAATTTCAAAACCACTTTGCTGAATTAATTATAGAGTTCTTCCGCTCAAACAGAATGTCGGTTTTAGTCTCATTCGATTCATCTCATATTCTAGGTCAAGGGAAAAAGCTAATTCGAAATCTAATACGAATCTCTTTCGAAAATTCAAATTAGGAGTAGGGGGGAGGGGCGATGCGAAGAGATATTAAAAAAATACCAAAATTATTTAGTAATTCTACACTAGCTAGAATCTTGCTATTGGTCTCGTTTAATCCGTCTCAACTTCCAGATCAACGAAAAAATCGAAAATTCAAATTAGGTGTGACGATATAAAGCAATTTTCAAAATACTTACACCACTTTATCGCTCATAAATAACAAGAAAGATCAATCATGCATAAGCATTGATTATGAAACACTTTCCAACTGAAATGTAATTTCATTTAAAAATTTCTAAAATGTGATTCATTCAGTGGTAATATCTTTTACATTATCACAGTACTACAGTAATTTATTATACTTAAATATTTAAAACTGTATCGAAATATAAATCATCTGATTCTTTATGCAAAATCAATGAATATTTCATTCATATAACTTGTATTCCAGACTCCAGAGCTAAATAATTTTGTGTGAAAAAAATTCAGCAATTCTTATGTAATTCATCTTACAATCGCTTGAGATATTTGCATTCTGCATATGTTAAAATTAGGCTTCCTTGAAGAAATAATAAAAGTTTAGGGATCATTTAAAATCACAACTATTGTAATTGCATAGGCACGGAATTTAGATACACAGATAATATATATGTGTATGTGTATGTACTCAAAG
>OX578136.1:107574381-107656881 GCA_951213105.1 Amaurobius ferox
TCTCCGGTTCGTATGGGGGGTTTGGAAGTCGTATATGAATTTTATTAGAAGGTCGTATAGTCATTAATGATATTGATAAGGAGAGTTGTATATGAATTTTGGTCGTATATGTAATAGATTGAGACAAGGCAGAAATCTCAGTACCGTTTCAATAAAGTAAGATTAGATCTTACTTCAATCAATCATGCACAGTCTTTCAAACGGTGAAAGATGTTTTTAAAAGATCTGTGAATTAAAATTATAATTTTTTTATTTATGAGTTATTTTATTCGATTTTACACTTTTAATTAGATATGTTTGTGTTTTATGAAATACATAAAAATTTTAAAAACAAATGAGTAAACGTTCCTCGGATTTTCTCATTTTTTTTCAAAATGCACATGTCCAGTTTGAACATAGCGAAGTCATGTGATACACTCAATTTTACGAGTTGTGATGTTAGGAACATCATAATATGATGTTGGCTCCGTGATGTTGGATGGTGTTAACTGTGTCTGTGTTTTTTGAGTAGTGGGGGCTTATTTAGAGCCTAGGCAAAGCCAGTTAATTCGTTCTAGTTAATATATTAATATTATCGGAAATTTGAAGCGGCATAAGAAACTATATAAACGATAAAAATGTGCTATACATTTATATCTAATTACTTTTCGTAACAAAGTACTTAACTTTAAAAATGGAAACTATGTTGTTAATAATAGCCAAAACACTGCTTGTTAAACTTCCAATACATTATTCAATGAAAGTTTGGCGTATCAAAAAGGATCATAAATTGTGTGTGAAACTTTGCCAAGGATCTGATGCTTAACAACAGAAAATCAGGCATAATTTGGATGCTTTCCAAGTAAACATAAAAAATATGTCTTAAATGTCATATCTAAGACTTGTTGGATTTTCAATAGCTTTTATGGGGACGATGCAGACAGAATAAATTAAAAAAAAGTCCTCGACCACTGTTTGGGTTTGTAGTATTTATTTATTTTTTCTTTGATATTATGCTGTTATGTGCGCAAGTTTTATAAACTAGATTTTCGCAACCGTTTCAGAGTTCGCTTCAAAGGTAAAAGCTGGCAAAATCGTCCCAGTAGCTCAACGGTAGATCTTCAGCTAGCCAGTTCGAAGATCCAGGGTTCGATTCCCGGTTGTGGCAGCAAGATTCTTTACAATGACGCCCGAACAAATCAACTCTATAGATTAGTGAAAATATGTCAGAGGTCTGAAAGTAACCCTAGTACGACAAGTACGGATTCAGTGGACTCTGGAAGAATGAGCTCCGATTTCAAATTGAGAGAATAATGACCACTCAGGTTACTAACCACCCTTACAGCAAAGATCGTCACATGTGTGACAGTGACGTTGTAGTCACGTGACACCTGGGTCACAATGTGACATTATATTTGTGACTTCTATGCGACATTACGTATTAGTAACTTTATAACTTCATTGTGACTATATTCTGTGACGTTTCCACAATTTAATTAACACGTAACAATGTGACGACATTACAATGGCAATTACAATGTGACGTCCCAAACAAGTTAATATGCGACGTCACAAACGGCCATGAAAATGATCAAAATGACTTCGTTGTGACCTCAATATGACATTGCCGAGACGTACTGCGACGTCCTGTGACGTCCCAAAGTCACAGTGTGACGTAAATCTTACGTCACTGTGAAAAAAAATGCTGTTAGGGCAGGGTAAAAATAGTAATAGCTGGAGGCTAATCTGGGATAAAATAGCAGGAGGTAGTCAGTCAGATTGTCAGTTGCACGCCAATCTGACATTAGAGGGTGGAGAATACAGAGCCCATTTCAAAGATGAGAGCTTGCAATATCGTCCCAATAGCTCAAATGTAGAGCGTCGGCTGGCCAGTTCGGATATCCAGGGTTCGATTCCCGGTTGGGGGAGCAAGGTTCTGTACACCGTGTACAGGCCCGGTCGTCCACTTTGATGCTCTAAGTCCTCTGGACGAGCCGGACGGCCTGGGGCTTTCACACCGTGTACAGGAATGTAGAACTCTCTATTGCAATCTTTATTCATTTCTAGGTTACACTACCAGTAACAAGATAATTTTAATGCTTATAAATCTGCTGACTTTGATTTAATTAAGGAAGCCCTGAAATTCGAAATCACAGGGTGGTGGAATTTTTTTTTTATTGAAGTTTGGAAATTTTGAAATTATTTAAATTTGCTCAAGCGCAATACATATGTACAATACATATGTAACAAATTCAAGTATGCATGCATTAGTAAGTGTAATAAAGAAATTAATTTGATAAATTTAATATTTTTTCAAGCATTTTATAAATTTAGTGTATTTTGTGAGAATTTTGGATAGGCAAGAAATGTGAAATGGCATTGAAGCTTTACGATATTTGAAAAGCATGGCGTATGAACGGATGTCGATGGAATGCTACATCATCGGAGCAAAACTTTTTGCATACAGAAAGCTTAAACTTCAACCTAAATACAAAAAATCTGATGTGGGCAACACATGACTTTCCTTATATAATGCAATATATTTACTACTTTTAAAGTAAAAAAATAGGTTTTTCTTATAGTAGATACTTATATTCTTTCCAAGATATGGAATTTTCGACGATTAGTCGTCATTTTCATTGATTGAGAGTCATTTTTATCCATTTGGCGAGATTTTCGTTAATTTGGCAACATTTTTAAAAAAGTCGCCAGGTTAGCGACATGCCGCTAAATTCGTCGCCAAAATCTCGCCAAGCGTTATGGACGGAGAAATAAGTTATTGTTATATCAAATAAATGACTATTGGAGTTCAAATACAAAAGTATTACTCAAAGTATCTTTTCTCATGAATGGAACGAGCTAGATCCACGAGAATGATGCCACCCAATTTATCGCATGGTATTACATATGAAAACTGAACATGTTTCTCAATAGGAAATATTTTTTTTCTATTTTATATGACTTTTTGATAATTTTTTTTAAATATGTACAATATCTCGAGAACGTTTCATGTTAGCGTACTAAAATTTATGTCAATCGTTATCTAATGAACAATTACATAAGAAATGTCTATTTGCGTAACTTTACTCGCGGTTTTGATTTTTTGACGATTTTTTCAAAATTTCACTCGAAAATTTAGGGAGGTTCTGAACATTCGATTTCGTATAAAAACAATAGGCTTCCAGTGTTTACGGATTGTGATTTTTGTACCAAATTTCGTTCGAATCGGTCCATTCGTTCGTCAGTTATCGTCTCCACAGCCTCACTGACACACACACACACACACACATACTTTCACACACACACACAGACATCACTTCAAAAATGTCCGATTCGTGATCAGGGATGCTTAAAACGTGCTCTCCCGTCGAAAACTCGAATTCGAATTTTCGACCCCGTCACAATACTTTCCTTATACATTATGTATATAAGGAAAGTAACTAGCAAAATGATGTGTTTTAAATAAATTCGCGCATATGACTTATGCGAGCTATGAAAATTTCAAATTGTTAAGACTTACTTTTACAAATAAATACGAAATTAGAAGTATATAAAATTAATTTCAATATTGAAAATCACAAAAGAGCATAGAAGTTCTTAGAATTTGAATATTTAATTAAAAACATTAGAATGCAAAAAAACAATGAAATGAAAGTAACACTTTTAAATCGTGAAAACATATTTATCATACAGGAACACGTTTAAATCACAATGCATGCGAGTGCACACGCTTTGATTAGCTGTTTAAAAGTTGTTGTTTACTTGTTACTTTCCTTATATACATAATGTATAAGGAAAGTATTGTGACGGGGTCGAAAATTCGAATTCGAGTTTTCGACGGGAGAGCACGTTTCAAGCATCCCTGATCACGAATCAAACATTTTTGAAGTGATGTCTGTCTGTGTGTGTGTGCGTGTGTGTGTGAAAGTATGTGTATGTGCGTATGTATGTGTGTGTGTGTGTGTGTGTGTGTGTGTGTGTGTGTGTGTGTCAGAGAGTCTGTGGAGTCGATGACTGACGAACGAATGGACCGATTCGAACCAAATTTGGTACAAAAATCGCAATCTGTAAACACTGGAAGCCTATTGTTTTTATACGCAATCGAATGTTCAGAACCCACTAAATTTTCGAATGAAATTTTGAAAAAATCGTCAAAAAATCAAAACCACTAATAAAGTTACGCAAATAGATATTTCTTATGTAATTTTTCATTAGAAAACGATTGGCATAAATTTTAGAACGCTAACATGAACCGTTCTCGAGATATTGCACACTTTTCAAAAGCGGGCCAACGGCCGTACCGTGCTGAAAACACCGGTTCTCGTTAGATCACCGAAGTCAAGCAGCATCGGGCGCGGTTAGTACTTGGTGGGTGACCACCTCGGAACGCCGCGTGCTGTTGGCCATCTCGGGTGCGGTATCCCCGTGGTTTGCTCGCTAGATTTGCACGCTGCCACAAATGCCGCCGTGTTCATGCGGAGTACGATCACGTTAAACATGTGGGTCCGTAAGTCCTTCCGAGAGGTTGGTGGTAGGGGAAGGAGGGTACGGTCCCTGTGGATGCCTCCCCCACTGGGTTCCGGTCTAAATTGGGTGGCACTTCCCGGCCGTCCATACAGTTACCTTACACCTTTCTGGTAGGTCGGACGGTCTGGGTCTCAACAATCAACAACACTTTTCAAAAGAAATTATCAAAAAGTTATATAAAATAAAAAATATAAATATTTCCTATTGAGAAACATATTCACTTTTCATATGTAATATCATGCGATAAATTGGGTGACATCATTCTCGTGGATCTAGCTCGTTCCATTCATGAAAAAAGATACTTTGAGTAATACTTTTGTATTTGAACGCCAATAGTCATTTATCTGCTGTAAGAATAATTTATTTCTTCGTCCGTAACGCTTGGCGATATTTTGGCGACGAAATTGGAGGAATGTCTCCAACTTGGCGTCTTTTTGAAATGTTGTCAAATTAATGAAAATCTCGCCAAATGAATAAAAATGACGCTAAATCAATGAAAATGACGACTAATTGTCGAAAATTCAATATCTTGAAAAGAATATTAGTATTTACTATAAGAAAAACCTATTTTTTTCACTGTAAAAGTACATTCATTACATTATATAAGGAAAGTCATGTGTTGCCCACATCAAATTTTATTTCTATGACGCGTAGTGAGCATGCGCAGTTATAAATAGGCTTTTCACCCTGTTGCAGTCCGTTTTAGTAATTGAAATTGTGGTTCTTTAAATCTATGTGCAATTTTACGTATGTATGCAAAATTTCATCTTCCTATCAATTGTAGTTTTTGAGTAAGAGGGATAACGACATTCAGGCTAATATTGATTTCACTTTGTTTGAATTGGAGGAAAGACGTCGTTTCGCTTGTCCATAATAATAAAACCCCGAATGGATTGTATATTGTTAAACCAACTTTTATACTAGAATGGATTGTTTGCAATAGGAGTAATTCATTGTAGCTAAATGGATAAGGAATCCATAAATCGAAACTATAGCGATCTAGACACAAGCATTTATGACTTGCTTTAGCATGTTTTACTTCTACTTTTTTATTAAAAAATTCGCTTCTATAAATGACGTGAAGGAAATCCATCCTAGAGTGACAGAATAAACCGCAGACCAGATATTAAAATTGCTATTAGTATGGATATTGATGCGCTAGTCCAGAATACAAGATATGATGCGGCCGATATATTTCAGTTGGGAAGATCAATGCATTCGAAGTGAAATGTACGGTTTTAACGCATTTGCTAAGTTTGGGTGTTCCTTTAATAAACTATTTTAAGGGTGAGCGTCAGTAAATTTTCTGCCCTATCCGCGCTTTGTTAACTTTCGCGGCACACATATTTCGCCGAAATTCTGCTCAAACAGTTGCGAAATATTTTCTGAAAGATAAAATGCAATGCTTAGATTATATTAAAACTAAATTTAATGCCCCAAAAAACGTAGAATCTATTTTTTATTTTAATCCAAAATATTTTTGGTGCTGCCATCTGTTGTCGTAATTTAATTCATACCGATTATTTTTATTTTTTAATGAACATTTTTAAATATTTATTCCTTGTAATACAGTGTTAAATACAACAACAGATCATATATAATAATGCCACAATCACGGAAAGGTAATTTATCATTGTATAAATTTGATAAGGGATCTGAATGTACATCACTGAGGACTGCAGTTTTGTCTTCAAGTTCCTTTGTCTTCAAGTCCAAGTTCAATTACGTTTCCGTGATTATGGCATTATATATGATCTGTTGTTGTATTTAATAGCATTTTAGAAGGAATAGACATTCAAAAATGTTCATTAAAAAATAAAAATAGTCGGTATGAATTAAATTACGACAACAGATGGCAGCACCAAAAGTATTTTAAATTAAAATAAAACATATATTCTATGTTTTATTGGGTATTAAATTTAGTTTTAATATAATCTAAGCATAGCATTTTATCTATAAGAAAATATTTCGCAACTGTTTGAGCAGAATTTCGGCGAAATATGTGCGCCGCGAAAGTTAACAAAGCGCGGATAGGGCAGAAAATTTACTGACGCTCACCCTTAAACGTGACGTCTGTCGTTCTACATCAGAACTGGATAGATTTTCATGAAACTTGATGGGTAAACAGACTAAGTTTGACAAAATCAATCATTAAATCAAATGTAATAATTTTCTGGTTTATGACTAAATAGTAGGGGGTACCCTTAACTTCCTGTAATCACTTTGTAGCGCGCTAATAAAGTAGATATTAAAAAGTGCGGCATTAAATAGAATGGACATGGAGTGTGGCACAATACTGAACGCATCTGCTCTGTGTTTACGATTTGAGTGAGTGCTTTGCTTGTCACTTGTGAGGTTTTTCTTTAATTTGCATTTTTCCCGTGGATTATCTTCGCACTATTGACGAAATTTCGTAAAAAAAGTCGGGACTCCCTCTTACATCATGACAACGCTTGCGAACACAAAGCAATGGCTGGCACGTAGGTTTCGAATAAAAAGAAATTAACAGTCGTAAAACGGACTTCTCATCATATCAGGATATGCACGACTTCTTGTTCCCCCAAATAAAAATCTGACTGACATTTAGAAGATCTGTAGATGGACCCTCAAGTCAAAGCAACAGCTACTCAGGGACTAAATTCTGAGACTTTTAAAATTGTTTGCGGCAGTGGGAAAAGAGCTGAATGAATTTCATTGAATTTCAATAGGAGTACTTAAGACAAAAATAGGTATTAAAGACAAAAAAAATTATAAGTTTACTCTAACTATTATTTTCAAACGATTCCGGGAACTTTAGTGTACCTCTCGTATAGTGTTGATCGAATTTTGATACATATATAAACAGCAGAAGTGGCCCTTTTTGAAATAAAACACAAGAAACTCCAAATAGTAAATAGGTCTAATCATTTCATTTAAATGTTTTTTCATGCATTATAAGATACGGGATTCTTATACATTCTTCATTAAAATAATTAAGCATTTAAGGACTACAGAAAAAAAATTATAGTGCTATGAAAAAAGCAGATTTAGTACATTATGAAGTTTTATCAAATTTCACATAATTATAATCTAATTTAATTTTAGCACTAAATCACAAATATCAAGAATGCGTATGAAAATTTTTGACATCACTGATAAAAACATCTTTAAATTTGAGCAATATTGACATTTTTGGGGTCTTGCTGATTTGAAAATATTTAGCAATTATTTGACGATATGCTATGCAACTGATAGCGAGTAAGAAAAGATTTACTTTACACGAGTATATTAAGAGACTTTTATAAATGAATCATAAAAACTGGAAGAAAGTTTTTCTGATTGGAAGATTAGGTCGTTATGGATATAAATGTACACTAAAATGAAATAAATGTTAAGCTAAACGGCCCTGTGATTTTCTCAGGTACACCCTGATTATGAGCACTGTAGTAATCTATTGTAGACTCAGATAATCAGTGTTGTGTTTCTACCAGGAGAGCGGAAGAAACAGGAACTAAAAATGCGAAACGCCTCCACAGCCTTCCATTTTCCATATGGCGTTGGAGAAAATTCCGCAATTTCTAATCTAATCGTCACTCTAGGTTAGGAGACAATTTCTCGTACTTTTATTGTAATTTCTGAACTATCACATCTGTAAGAAAATTAAACACTTTGATACAAGCGATTAAGCCGTTTTAAGGTCTTTAAAAATACAAATCAGGAATTGAGCAGTTTTTATGAATTTTTATAGCAAACAGCATATGAGATAGTAAAACGAATACAATCGCTTTCGATACGCTAGAGAAAACATTTCTCAAAATATGTGCATTTTGGGCAAGTTGGGATTTCGCTAAAGTGACACATCTGTCCAGTTGATACCTATTATTCATTAATTGAAGCTCTTTGATACCTATTATGGCATTATTGTTGTACTAACGAAATGTATGAACAGTTTAACATAAATTGCGGAGAACCGTATGTCGTCCATATCAGACTTTTTGTAATATTACTACAATGTTGCAAACTAATTCGTAGTTACATTAGTTACATTTGATGCATTGTTGCAACTTGTTTAGAAGTTATAGTATCAATTTTTATTACTCTTGGCGATCCGCCAAACATACAATTTTTATTAACATAATCATTAAACTTATTATCTATTTTTTTAAAGTTATATGGTAACTTTTAAAATTAAATATAGAAACTTCTATTAAAAGTTTCCTAACTCATAAGACACGGTCTTTGTGAGTTCGAAAGACATACTGTTTTTAACAGTGTTGTGATATCTGTCGGTACAATTGAATAAATATTTCTTATAGATATATATTTAATATCTTAATTAATTTTGCTGAGTAGTTAATTTTTAAAAAGATCATTTCACATTGAACTGGGAAAATTAAACCACTTGTATTATGAATCCATACAGACTTTAAAACATCTGAATTACTATTAGGTATAAGATCTATTCATTGCGTTGAGTACGACATGCATGTATCCGTATTATAAAATATATAATTTTCTTTTTCACATCTTCTTTCTAATATAAGTAAAAAATTAACAAATATTTATTTTAATTAGATTAAATCGAAAATTTATTTATGAATTGAGACTTAATTATTCTAAATAAGTATACTAAACAAATCATGAGATCGTATAAAAATTAAAAACTGCTAGTGAAAACTATATTTTATTTAATATGTTTTCTTATTTTAAAAGTAGCGGTAACAATTTTGACTTTTTTAAAACTCAATTTTTCTACTGTAGTAAGATCCTCAAGCATCAGTTTTGAAAGAATTTTGACTCATGATAAAGCAACGTATGTTAGACCCACCGCATACACTTTAATTCCAATATCAAGAACTGTTTCATCGACCTTCATTCTTTGAGACTTATAAATGGTTAAAGTCTAAGCTATAGGCATAAAAGCATAAAGACAGTTCTTTTCAAATGTATATTTCTAGTGTGTTCCTTTCTATGAAAATCAATACGAACTATGATTTCGCACAAATAAATCTCTCTGCAAACTTTAGTGTCGATTAGAGTATACATTAAAAAATCATAATCGTACAAAAAAACCAAACAGTTGAACTGAATAATGATACTCGCATGCTCGTAATAATAATGTAGAATATTTATACAGAATTTTCAGAAACATTGGACCGCATGCTTCTTTCTCTAATATAAAAAATTTCGTGTGTGCGGTATAATTTTTATTCGCTTTATTTTCAGTAACAACTGATAAATAAAAACCCCTCCCTCTCTCTCTCTCCCTCTCTCTGTCTCTCTCTTTCTCCTTCCCTTTCTCTCTCACTCACTAACTCACTCACTCTCAATTTATGCTGTTATCTGCAATAGCAGCGCAATTCTAATCTTATAATTGTCTCCTGTATGGGAGTTCTATGAGTGTGACCAAGACTGTTTCAGCCTTGTACAGTCTGAGCTCAATCCTTAAAAAAAATTGAAGCTAACTGTGTGATGGGGACTTCATTGATGGAATTTTCATTGAGATTCGCAAAATTGTGACACATAGCAAACTTTCAAACTGCCCTTGAAGATATCGGCTATTCCATGCCTACGAACACATAGATGTAAAACCGGGCCATAGATGCTGCTATCTGCAATGGCAATACAAAACGACCAGAAGAAAGAAAATTAGTCTCACAATTCTGTACTCTCTGTACGTTAAATATAGTCGGTGCTATGCTGTATAAAAAAAAATAAGAAAATTGTATAGATCAAAGATTGTACTGTGATCGATCTTCAATTTGAAGGAAGCAAGTTTCACTTCAAATATAGAAGTAAATATAATTGTCTCATTTGCCAAATTGGTGATGTTAATGAAAATATCAAGAATTCAAGTCTTTAATAAAGCGAGCTTTCATTATAAGTCTAATGCACCAAACACGACTGATATTTAAAAAAAAACTTATAAATTAAACAAAGCGGCCTGAATCATTTAAAGAGCGAAATGAAATTGATTTTTACCCACCGCATTGTTAAAACGTTTTGTTTAAATAGTTGAAAACGTTACACAATAATTTTGATTATCCTTAATCATCTTCTGAATTCATTATTAGAAAATGTTTCCACTGCTTTCAATTAACAATTTTCTCCGTATCAGATCGGCTTCCGCCTCTTTTGAAAAGTCATAAAATGTCAGCCTCGGCGGGAGGTACAATTGTTCTCCAGGAAACTGATTTATTCATGACGCAACTTAAATTCGTTACTGGATGTGTCGTTACAATTAGCGGAAGTCGTGCGGAAAAATCAGAATAATCAAGTTGGCATATTGTGCATGAAAGTAAGATGCAATTACATTTAGAACATTAAAAAACCTTTTCGCATGTAAATTTAGATAACTATTAAATGTGAATGTAGAGAGGTTAACTTATACTAATTCAATAAATTCTATAGATCAACTATACATTACACTCTATAACAAAAAAATCGACGCACCTAGAAGAAGTTGTCCAATTGTGATAAAACTTGGTGGATGTGAAGAGCATACATAGGAAAAGAAACGATTAAAATTTCAGAACAATTTAATGATTTAGAGTTTGACCTTATACAAAGGGAGGAAGTCAATAAGGCGTTGGTTCACCTCTGGCCTGGATGCAAGATGTCACCAGGCGTGGCATGGACTGATAAAATCCACGGACAGTGTCCTGTGGAAGGTCTTGCCAAATTGTCTCCAACTGTCGGGCTAAATCGTCAACATTCCTGGATGGTTGCAATCGTCTTCCCATAACGTCCTAAATGTGCTCTTATAGGAGAGAGATCAGGAGACCTAGCTGGCCAAGGAAGCGTTGGGCAAGCTTAAAGACAATTCATAGCAACACGTGCTGTATGCGGCCGGGCATTATCTTGTTGAAAAGTAAGTCCGGAGTGTCGCAAAAGGAACGGTAATACGACCGGCCATAGAATGTTGTCTACTTACCGCTATGCTGTCAGTGTGCCAGAAATAACTACCAAAGGGGTCCGGCTATCAAAGGAGATGGCACCCCAGACCATACCCACCTGCAGATATACACCTGCCCAGATATACACTTGCTGAATGCACAGTTTCGATGCGCTGGGGCTCCCACAACTTATTCATCGGACACCAAATTTTATTCATTTGCATGTTCACTCAAAATGTCTTTGCATACGAAATTTCATTACAATCAGACAAATCCTTCTTGGTGCGTCGATTTTTTTTATTATGGGGTATATGTTATTTCTTAGTAATTACTAGTAAATTTATTCAGCGTTTCCGGGCTAAACTTCATATTATCTAGCGTATTATTATATCCTAAACAAAGATATTTGATTCTTATACAATGAACTCATCAGCGGCGCCGACTTTGTGGATTCGAAATATTTTTAGAACCCTTAATAATTTTGTCGCGGGTTTCTGGATCCCCTAATATTTTTGTGCGTATTTAGTAGGGGAAATATATGCATATATTTTGTTTTTCATTATCAATTATCCAAATTTTTCATTATTCATTTCCTCTTTATTATATATAAAGTGTGTATGGAAATTTACCCCTCGGACTGTTTATTGTATTCTGAATACAATATTTTAACTCAGAAATGATTTAAAGAGAAATTTGTTGACTTCTTAACATTGGTAAAAATACATAAAAATAAGTTTTACATTTTTTGTTGCTTTTAAAGTTAATATATTTGGATATTCATACAGTATCTGTATGTTATATATAATAATGTTGCGTTTACACAAGCAAAATAAATTAAGTAAATAACTATCTGGAGAAAAAAAATTCTGTACTTAACTATAATTCGCTTCATTTTACCATTCCTGGGCGTCTTATTGTAACAGATTATCTGACAAAATGAATTTTAAGTTAGACTTCATTTTCTTTTTAAAATGCATGGGTCATTCAATTTAAAATGTTCACCCCCCCCCCACACACACACACACACATACACCAACAATTTTTCAAATCGGCACCTATGGAATTCATATATCTATTTTATCGTGTTTGGAACTATTTATTTCTTACAAGTGCATTGATTTTAACATTTCATTCTTCATTATACCCTAAAATACAAATATGTGAAAACTCGTTATCTGGTTATATAATTTCAAATCCTTATATTGTTTTAAATCAGGTGTTTTGCATTCACTCAATAATTCGAATATTTTAGTCATCGACGCCTCTATAAAAATAAAATTTCTATTATTACATTTTAGCCGTTACTTTTACCCATCTGTCTTCCCATGAACAAAATTTCATTTCTTTATCTCGTCCTAATGTGAATTTCAAATTCCAGTATTCCAGAAGTTTCGAACGTTTTTTGTTCCTCAGTAGTCTGCGATCGGAATACATTTGAAATATTTTATATCTCATCCTATTTTGTCGAATAATGCATTTGATTACAAAATTCTGAACTAACTAAAGATATTTAGGCATTCCTAAAAATGTAAATATTTGAAAACCAAAAACCACAATATTTTCCAATTTTTGTTGAAAGATTTTTCATCTTCTCCCAAATTTTAAGCTTATCGTGTTTCGCAGTTCATTTGTAGAGTGTCCAAGAATATAAAAAAAAATGTTCTGAACAAATCTCAACGTATTCAGGCACAAATAAAATAAAGATGCAGTATACGGCTGTTATCAAAATTTTCTGTATCCCCTTCGTCAATGCTAGAGAATCAACAAAATCAAATTCAAGAAGACGAAATGGGTTCATTTCGTCTTTTAGACTTCAGGTTTGTTGTTCCTCTAGCACTGACAAAGAGGATCCAGCGTATCCTCGAAACAGCTGTATGCTGCTTTTTTATTTTATTTGATTTTGAATACGTTGCTCAAGTTTTTCTGATCTATCTACTTAAATAAATTTAAATCTATCTCGCATAAAACTTCTATTGGTTCAAAATTTCGAATTCGAATATTTTAGTCTACGTCCTACCTAAAATATTTAATTTTCAAAAAGTGCGGTTTTTTCGCTGTCATTCCATTTTTTGTTTAATTTATCAAACGATTTTTCATGAAGGAAAAGGGATCCTTCCTTTACCTGGAGAGCTCGCTGTCTAATAGCCTAGCTGCCAAACGACCGGTATTTGTAAACAACAAACAACATATTTCTTCTTACTTATATTTTAACTCTATAAATTACTTTGAAGTATTAATTTACAGTTCACTCAACAATTCCAACATTTTCGCCCATTACACCCGTTAAAATTATAAATATTTAAATTGGACAACTATGATAAATATTTAAATTGGACATTACATTGGACAACAGCCAAATGTATATGAAACAAAAGTAGCTATTTGTTACTATTTTGAACATGATAATGAACAAATATGAGCTTAAAAATCACGGATTAGTTATAGTTTTGAGGTACAGGGGGGGGGTCTAGCAGTAAAATGAGTGATCTGCACTGCCTGTAGAAACAGCTACAAAAAATTAAGGTGCAATATGTCAGTGAAAATTCACCTTTTCATGCTCTCATCTGGAATTCTTCCAGTCTAACTGCGGGATTGTCAAGAATGAGCGCAAGAAACGGTTTCATGAGGATATTATTACTCTCCAAAAAGAGGTACCAAATAAATTGGAATACAGCAATGCTAGCAGACTATTGTTAACCCTTTTGAGGGATGCTCCAAATATTCGTTAAAATCTAGAGGTTTCCTGTATGAAAATTATAATATTGTATGTATATGCTAATGTGTGAAACTTATTTTACAGATATTTCAAAAATATGTCTAATCTGGCCTTTTAACGAACATTTTTACATTCACCAGATCAAACAAACAATGGAAAACACTATTTCTCTTTAAAATTTGCCGTAGCAATAAAGAGATAGTCAATTTTAAGTGTAACATTTTAAATAAAAAATAGTGGTACAAAACTATGTCCCTTTAAATATTAAAATCAATTCTACAATAAAAGATAAATTGAACTCAATCAAATATCAATTTTCGCCATTTCAGATCAGCTTCCGACTCTTCTGAAAAGTCATCAATTGACAGTCTCAACGGGAAATAACAATTGTTCGCCTTTTTATGCGTGAGTTAATTTAAATTTAATGTTGAGGTGGTCGTTAGTAATAGCAATGTTGCGAGGGGTAAATCATTGGAATCAGAAATGACTATTATGAATAAAAAAGAGTTTAATTATTCTTTAAAAATTAAAATCGATTTTCGTATGTCAATTAGGCGACACGCAGCAGTAAACGTAAATATTTTCAGCTGCATTAAATAAAAGATTTACGAGGAAAAGCTATAATTTTGATAGTAATCAGTACTTCCTTGATAGAAAACAGGCGTAAGAAAATTAAATGACTAAAATATTTTAAGGGAGTTTTGGTCCTTCATTATCAATTAGGAAGCAGCGCGTATATAAAAAATAAATAAAAGTCAACTGCATTACATCAAATATTGCATCAAACTAACATTGGTACAGTTTCATATCCTCTTACACGGTTTTAGCTAAAAGGCTTTTGCACTTATCAGCTAATAATATTCACACTGTAAAAAATTCTTATTTTGTTAGTAGGTTAAAAAATTCATTTTCCATAAACTGTATGATACTATTTTTAAAGGCAGTTGTTTTTATCTTTCGATCTGTACACGCTGCTTCCAACCTTGTTAATGAGGGCCCATAACGTTCTCAAAACAATTGCAGTTACCTAATATTCTTATGCCTGCTTTCTATCCAGGAAGTACTAGAAATTTTTATTGTCACAAACAGCAATTATATTCATTGTGTATAATTTTGGGCACATTCATATTTCCCGGATGGCTTAAAAATATAAAACAGCTGTTCCCATATTTTTTAAAACATAGAGCACTTGTTATTATGTTCTTTTTCTCACGAGGCAACATTTTCAAGTGCCAATCGGAAGTTTTGCCATTTTTACAGTATATACTTCTGTTTGTAAAACTTGCAACACCATAAAATAATCATCAGAATTGAATGAAATGTATCCCACAAATGGCCTGTATTGATACAAATAAACGATTAAATTTACAAAGCAAAAAAGTAATATTACATATCGAAAATCAGTATTTGGTGAAGTCAGTATTTGGTACATAGTAGGAATATATGTATCATCGGCGGTTTTTTTCATTATTTATTATAGGAATTTTTATCATCTTTTTGTCATATTTATCATCGGGATTTATCATTATGCGGGAATTCATCATCAAAAAAATAAATGTGTTATGGGACATGTAAATACGAGTAATAAACTCTTATTATGATTATAAAATTGTCATTTTAAAAATAACACTATTTAGTCCATTTCAATTCCAAACATAAGCAGGGATATGTCAATATTATTTTAAAAGAATTGAATGATTTTGAGACATTTTCGTGAGAAGATTAATGCAAACGTAAGAATTTAAATCAACATGTTTGTCTACTGTTTATTTGAATAGGGTTAAAATATCTTTAAAATGTTTAAAGGAAAAAAAATCATCAAAATTATTTTTGTTGAAAGATTTAGTTTTCCATTCATTTATTGTTTAAATATTATGAATAGGGATTTTAAAAACATTTTAGTACAAATTTTTAAATTAAAAAATTCTTATTCATAATGTACTGTAAAATATTGTTGCTGGAAATGTATGTTTACCAAGACTTTTTTTCGAATTCCTAAAATACGAAAATAATATATGTATAAAAACATAAATAATTTTTCCCTAGATAATAAATAAATAGATTCGTATAATTTTATTAAAAATACGATAAATACGCGTACCTGTAAAATGCAAATTAAAGCTATTTTATTTCAGGTTTATAGAAACAGTAAATAAATTATATATAATTAGATTATTTCTCAACGCTATTTAGCAGAAAATAATAAGTTATACGTCCATATTTGAGGCACGACATTAATACTGCAGAATATAAGCAATACAAGAGATTTTAGAGAACAAAAGTGATGAACAAGCAATATATTGCTTCCGTATTTGAGGTGCAATATTAATACTGCGGAATATAAGCATCACAAGGGATTTTAGGGAAACAATAAAACAATAGTGATGAACAAGCAATATATATGCGTCGATATTTGACGGGCGACATTAATACTGCAGAATAGTATAAGCAATACAAGAGATTTGAGAGAAATAATAGTATGAACAAGCAATATATATATACGTCCATATATAAGGTGCGACATTAATACTACTGCGGAATATAAGCAAGACAAAAAGTTTTAGGAAAGCAATAGTGATGAACAAGCAATATATATGCGTCCATATTTGCTGACCGACATTAATACTGCGGAATATAAGCGATAAAAAGGGTTTTAGAGAAGCGATAGTGATGAATAAGTAATATATATATATATATATATATATATATATATATATATATAAATTTCCAAATAGATCAGAGAGAAAATGAACAAAAAGAGTACCACAAAGTGGCCGTGGGGGGTTGTGATCCCCACTCCCCGGTTAAAGCATGCTTAGAGCCGCGGCAAACACTCCCGGAGGCCGGTACCAATTTGAAAAAGTTATATACTTGAGGATATACACTACAATTCAGTACTGTACAAAACAATACGAAAGTGGAAAAAAGGCATAAAACCCCGATTCAAACAAACAGACACAAACACCAATTCCAATTACATTATCACAAAAACCTTCATTCCCACGTTCATTTCAATGTTTGTGGAACACCCCATATATATATATATATATATATGTATATATGGGGTGTCCCACAAACATTGACCTCTGCTTTTATTTCTTCAATATTGATCTCAGATATGATATGTTTGAGTAGGTCTTAGTATTGATATGTTTAAATAAAGATGGTGAGGGATTAATCACAAATTAAAATGCAAATGTTTACAGCAAGAGTGCAAATAACGCAACGCAGAAATGCATCATAGGCAAATAATATCTGTCTTTTATCTTTAATCGATCTTTGGCATGGATGGAAAACATTTTGAACAAGCTTTGTGATCTTTATGTAAAGTTATTATTTCTCCACAGTGTAGATACTTTCGTGCCAATAAGTAGCAAAATTATTATTCATTTATGTCATCATTGTTTTCTTCCGTAATTTGTGTATGACCCCTGAAACGCGATCTTCCGACATGATTTTTCCTTTCTGAAAACCTATGTCGATGCATCGAAAAGTGGTTTAAATCAGAAATTTTGCCTTTTCATATCTCTGGGACTTTTTACGATAAAATGCTGAAATTTTGTACATCACCTTATTAGTTTATGGGACACATTTTACTCATTAGAAATATTTTTGTACGGGGGCCGTATAAAAAGTTGAATTTTTTTTGTTGTCAAATTTAATTCCCTTAAAAATTTTAATCGATTTCATAAAATTCTCTACCTGTTTTACGCAATTTTGTAATTTATTATATATGTCTAAGATCAAAATTTAAGGAATAAAAGCCGAGGTCAATGTTTTTGGATGGGACACCCTGTTTATATGATGAACAAGCAATACAGTATACAACCTGGTAATTATTTCTTAAAGAAAACAGACATGGAAAACTTGGGTTACTACAAATGCTTCGAGGATCTTTTGAGTCATCCTCAGGTCAGAAATAGCCTTAACAACCGCTAAGAAAGGACTGCAAAGTGGCACGGCAAAGCAACAATGGAATAGACTGTATATGGAACGTTGTAAAGAGCCTTGCTTTCCCAACCGGGAATCGAACCCTGGATCTCCGAACTGGTCAGTCGACGTTTTACCTTTAAGCTACTGGGACGAAATTGGAAGCTCTTATCGTTAAAGTGGACTAAGCAACGTTCAAAGTGAGAATTCATAGTGCTAGCAAAAGACATTAAAATCGAAATCCGAATCAATCATAAACATTTCAAGACATGTCGATAAGACGGCCTAAACCTTTGTCTCAAGAAGTATTAACACGTTATACTCTCATAAGCAACAGTTTTATTATGAAGCTATATACTATAAAACAGAAGGTTAATATACTGCTAAACATACAGGACGTTTAATAACGAAATCCTATCGAATAGCTATAAAACAAACATTGCGAAAATGAAAAAAGAGGAATTTTAAACAGTTTGACTGTAAAGTTTAGAATCAAGATATTATTTATAGGTTAACCTCATTCCTCATTCATTGCATTTCAACATTAAACAATAAACATATAAGGAGCCCTTGACCAACGTATTTAAGCACAAATGAAATAATAATGCATCATACAGCTGTTTCGAGGTCACTCTGGATCCTCTTCGTCAGATCAAAAAACCAGAAATCAAAAAGACGAAATAAGCTTTTTGACTTCGGGTTTCTTGATCCTCTTGCACTGACGAAGAGAGTCCAAAGGGTCCTCGAAACAGCTGTATGCTGTATTATTATACATGTGCTTAAATACGTTGCAAAAGTTTTCCTTATAGTTTGCACAGAGTATTTTTTACTTATTAATAAGCTCATATTTCAAAACTGAAATTTTGAAAAGCACAAATATTTAAAATATAATTAAATATATGTCAAAAAAAGCGTTAACTTTTTAATTAATAATCCATGAAATTTAAGATAAATAACGTTATTCTTTACTACCAGGGATGAATAACAGACAATACTGATATAATGAAAATAACGTAATATCTAACCAGCATTTTACTTTTATGGATATAATAAGGTTTAAGAAAAAAAAATAGAATAAAATAAAGTGACCCATTATACAGATTCTGTATACTGATTGCGTGAAAAATGTTTGTAACGCTTTTTATAAAAAAAAAAGTGTTGAAATATGCAGATAATATATGCAGTTATGAACGTGTTTGATTTTTTGTTTGCTAATAAAAAATAAATAATTTCAGCGAAGTTAAAGAAACATCTAATGAAAGAAACAAAAGAAACGTTAATAATTTTCATTTTAGAAAAACATTTGAGAACGAGTATATGATTTTTTTTTTTAATTGCGCGTTTTCAGAAGCAGAAGTAACGTCAAAATAACCATTATTAATGTCCTGTTTAATAATGTGTTTTCCGCAGTAAATGTGTAAACTCTAGATAATTAATAAATTTGGCATGAAGGTGTTATTTTAAAAATGAAATTTTAAAGCACTTTTTTACTTTCCTTATATACATAATGTATAAGGAAGTGTTGTCACGGGGTCGAAAACTGGAATTCGAGTTTTCGACGAGAGAGCACGTTTCAAGCATCCCTAATCACGAATCAAACATTTTTGAGGTGATGCCTGTGTGTGTGTGCGTGTGAAAGTATATGTGTGTGTGTGTGTGTGTGTGTGTCAGTCAGTCTGTGGAGACGATATCGCACGAACGTATGGAGCGATTCGAATTAAATTTGGTACAAAAATCACAATCCATGAATACTGGAAGCCTATTGTTTTTAAACGTAATCGAATGTTCAAAATAATCCCCCCCCCCTAAATTTTCGAGTGAAATTTCGAAAAAATCATCAAAAAATCAAAACCTTTAATAAAGTTACGGAAATAGGCATTTCTTATGTAATGTTTTCTTAAAAAACGATTGACATAAACTTTAGAATGACAGCATTAACCGTTCTTGAAATATTGCACATTTTTCAAATAAATTTATCAAAAAATCCCATAAATTAAAAAAAAATATTAACTGTTGAGAAAAATGTTCACTTTTCATATGTAATATCATGCGATAAATTTGGTGACATCATTCTCGTGGATCTAGCTTGTTCCATTCATGAGAAAAGATACTTTGAGTACTACTTTTGTATTTGAACGCCAATAGTCATTTATCTGCTGTAAGAACAACTTATTTCTTCGTTCATAACGCTTGGAGAGATTTTGGTGACGAATTTGGCGGAATGTCACCAACTTGGCGACTTTTTGAAATATTGCCAAATTAACGAAAATCTCGCCAAATGGATAAAAATGACGCTAAATTAATGAAAATGATGACTCATTGACGAAAATTCAGTATCTTGGAAAGAATATAAGTATCTACTATAAGAATAACCTAATTTTTCTACTGTAAAAGTAGTAAATTTATTGCATTATATAAGGAAAATCATGTACTGCCCACATCAGAAACTACAAAACACAAAGAAAAATTTATAAAACTATTTTTATCCTACCGTTAATATTACATTCTCGAAGTTAATTTTAGTAAATCATTTAATGTATGTTGTACAGATTGAATTCAAAGTTCATCTGATTTTCTTCAAAATTATAATTACGTATTTATAGTAAAACATTTTTAAAGCAGGTATCATTTTGGAAAATCTAACAAATAATCGACATAATTTCCAACATATGTATATATACAGTGAAGTGACTTCTGTCCTATAATATGGCATTGCGTAAAAACAAGAAACTGCTCAACAGATTATCCATCACCACTGGTAGACCGTGGTTTTGTAGTCATTGCGGTAATAACTGCGCTACCATGGTATTTAATTACCATTTGTCTAAGCCCAATGATGATAACGGAGGTGCTTGGATTTCTAGAGGCATTGGAAATGTCAACTTTATTTCTAGAATTAAGGCTTGCATAATTATCGCTGGATAAATATATGAGAGTCTTAGATGATCTTTTTGGGTTTTATTTTTTGTTTCTTTTCTATTATGTTTCAATGTCACTTGGCTTTATTAGTTTTAGTTTACAAAATTTATTAATTAATCGTTTTATTAACACTTTACAACAAAGTTGAAAAGTGTTTATGACTTTGTTCATTCTGTCTGTCTGTCTGTCTATCTGTCTGTCTGTCTGTCCGTTAGCACGATAACTACCGTAAAAATGATTTAATCAAAATGAAATTTTAATTTGTTGTTCAGACGGTCTGTAGAACCTATGGGAATATAAATGAATAATATCACCCAATTAGTTTTGGATTGATCCCGGGTCGAAAAAATGAAATACATTGAGCCCTATGGGACCTAATTTTTCAAACATTTTTCAAGCGGATTTAAAATTCACAAATTGCTTCGAAAATTTTAGGTAATATTCAAATTGCTCCATAAAATATATAAAAAAAATTCAGCGAAATATATTCAGTAGTTTTTTAAATAAAAATTAAAATAATAATTACTCCTCTTATATGAAACGATCACGTGACCATGATATGAAACGATCACATGACCCACTTCAAAATGATATATGGCATCCATCTTGTTTCATAATCGTGATTTTTTTATGTTCCTTTTAATTCATATTGAGTGTTGTATCCGTCCTAAAACTGCTTTATTTTTGCTTAAATTCTGTGCATCTACATACTGAAACAACGCAATGACAATATATTTGAGTTTAAATGCTCATCTAAATTTGATTATTTCTACAACTAAGCCTATTTTTCACCTATGTAAAATGTAAGCAGCACAATATATAGAATGAGTTGTATTAGAATTCCTGTATTTTTTTAACACAAAATAATTTAGTCCATGGAGTCTGAATGGCTGACAGGAATGAAATATTAATTGATTTCATAAAGAGAAGGACGATTTTTTTCGATGAAGTTTCAAGCATAGAGTTTAATTTTTTGTAGCTCCATGGTCTTAAACAAAATGTTTAAATAAAATAAATTATTATAGTATTGTGATGAATGACATGAATGGGAGAAAGTTATGAATGAAATCCTGTTTTTATAGAGAGATCCAGGCGTGTTATTTTTTCTATGACGTCATTTGAATTAATTTCAGTTGTTTTCGATGAAGTTTTCAAATATAATATATTATCGTAGTATTATGATAATTCTAAAACTATTACCGAGGAATGTATAACATTTTAGAGATGTTTAAACCAGGCAATTTATATTTCAATGCCGTCATTTGAATGAAGTTCATTTTTTCGATGAAGGTTTAAGTTTTCAAATATAATAAATTAATGCAGTATTGTGATAAGTTTAAAAATATTACCGAGGAATGTATTGCATTTTAGACTTGTTTAACTAAAATTGCATTGAAGTTGGAAAGTTTTTCATAATCAATGCTTTAAGCATGATTGATCTTTCTTGTTTATTTTAAATTTTATTCTGGTCTTTCCATAAACTATATTCCCAAAAATGCAGGGCATATGCGCAAGGAATTACTTCCTAGTTCGACTAGATCATTTGTACTATTTAGTTTTTCATGTTTTACATATTATTATTTTTATGGTTGTTATTATTATTATTATTATTAATATTATTATTATTATGTTTATTATTATTTCTGCGTTATTCTATATTATTGTTTTTCTGTGTTCTTCTGTTTTACGAGTATTTATGTTTTTCCTGACTGTCTATTATAACTGCCCTACACGCTTTGCCTGAACTGAACGACCAGGGCAATAAAAAAAAACATGGCACACGGATTATGGTTGATCATCGCTATATTCCTGAGCGATTAGAATTTTCTTAACAATGATTGGGACTAAAATTGTCATTTACCGTTTTTCTTTAAGGAGTTTTGTGCTCACTGATCATCACATCGGCTGCATCGTACTGAAGAGCGGCGATGACCGTGAAACATTAGTCCACGGGTGGTAATGGATGATCAGTTGAACGCATTCATGTATACATGTAAATATATTCTAGCAAAAAATTTTTGCATTTAATATTAATAAAAACACAGAAACTATTTTACTGGTATTACCGGAAAATTTCATTTTAACGCATTTTTAAAAATTCATATTATTTTTAACTGAATCTACTTATGCCATTTAAAAGGAGTGCAACAAGCCAGATCTTTTTATTTCTATATTTCAACAATTGAAGAAGACAGTAGGTTTGTTTCTTAACGTAGGAAGTGATTTTGATTATAATTATTGTTTGAGAGCTAAAAGCAGGGTTCTGTAAATTAGTTATACATAATTTACAAAAACATTAAATATTTTACAGCCTCATTTATTGAATGAATTATGATTTGTAATTTTTGTACTTCCTTTTGGATTTATACATACTGATTATACTCGATAACGTCTGCATCTTGATTTATGGGATATAACCAAAAATACAGAAAGTGTGACAAAAATATTTTGGTTAGAACAATACACAAACTAATTTACGCAATACCTGCAAACAGAAATTGCTAAAATAATTTTACTGACAGGGAAACATTCACAAATAATATCTCCGTGTCCCAAAAACATTGACCTCAGCTTTTATTCCTTAAATATTGATCATAGACATATATAATAAATTAAAATGTTGCGTAAAAAAAAGGTACAGAATTTTATGAAATCCATTAAAATTTTCAAGGAAATTAAATTTTAAGAAATACAAAATTTAAATTTTTATACGACCCCCGTACAAAAACATTTCCAATGAGTAAAATGTGCCCCATACACTAATATGGTAATGTACAAAATTTCAGCATTTTGTCATAAAAAGTCCCAGAGATATGAAAAGACAAAAATGCTGACTTAAACCACTTTTCGATGCATCGACATGGGTTCTCAGAGGGGAAAAATCATGTCGGCAGATCGCGTTTTAGGGGTCATACACAAATTACGAAAGAAAACAGTGATTACATATATAAATAATAATTTTGCTATTTATTGGTACAAAAGTATCTACACTGTGTAGAAATAATAACTTTACACAAAGATTACAAAGTTTGTTCAAAATGTTTTCCATTCACGCCAATGATCCATTAAAGATAAGAGGCAGATATTATTTGCTTATGATGCATTTCTGCGTTGCGTCATTTGCACTCTTGCTGTAAACATTTATATTTCAATTTGTGTTTTTTCCCATTTACATTTTAATCCCTCACCAAATTTGTTTAAACATATATCTGGGACTTTTTATGATAAAATGCTGAAATTTTGTACATCACCTTATTGGTGTATGGGGCACATTTTACTCATTGGAAGTGTTTTTGTACGGGGGCCGTATAAAAATTTAAATTTTATATTTCTTCAAATTTAATCCCCTGAACATTTTTATCGATTTCATAAAATTCTGTACCTTTTTTTACCCAACTTTGTAATTTATTATATATGTCTAAGATCAATATTTAAGGAATAAAAACCGAGGTTAATGTTTTTGGGACACCTTGTATATACGTATATATTATAGAAGTACTATATCTACCTGAATCTCGAAGCAGTAATATTTGAGCACTAACATCTGGTTCAAGTATTGCAAATAGAAAAGTTTTTGGATATCTTTGGATAACGTGTCACATGTTTTAGCATTTAATCATGGCATTTTTGACGAAAAAACTGTTTTATTCATACGCAGATACAGTATTCCAATTTTATCAATTAGAATTAGTAGAAATTTTGTCAATAATTTCTCAGCCACCTTCAAATTGAAATGTATGAGTGTGTGGCACTTTATTGTATGATTGGTAGATAATAAAAGAGCATTTCCCCAATTTTCACAGATAAAGTAAGTACTAAATCTATTTTTTTTTTCAAAAAACACTATAGATACTATTAAATAGTTTGATAGAGGTTTAATTTTCTAATTTATCTAAAACTTGGACAATAAATATATCTCTATTATTTATACTTTCTACCGCTTTCTTTGAGGCGCATTTTCTAATCAATTTTGCAAATTTCACACTGGGATATTAAATTTTTTCAAGTGGTGCAGAAATTTATTTAAAGTTTTAGAATTGCTTGCGTGTGGTTAATTTATTTTCAGGAAATTTGTCTACCTGAATTTCAAGATCTTTTCGATGCATCTCTTTCGTTGCATTTGATTTATAGGTCTACTTCCATTATTTGAAACATATTTTCCCATTTAATAGATTTGTTTCCATATCAAATTAGGGTTACAAATTTATAATTTATTTTCATACAATGAAAATAACAGAACGTAAATTAAATTTAGATTTATATTATGTTATCATTTTTGAGTCATGGTACTGTTCATAAATTTGTCATCGATTTAAAATACATTCAACGATTACATCGAAGGAGACTAAGGCTGTGATTATCTGACTAGCTTTTCATAATAATCTTGCTATATTCTTTCATTTTCCTTGAAGGTACTACTTGAAGCCATAATACTTGAAGCCTCGAGCCATAATTATTCTAAGCATATCGTTATATTCGATAAATGAAAAGTACTTTATATATAACATTAGAAAATATACATCAAAGAATCAAATATATATGTTAATTTTAAACATAAATTTAAATATTTTACAAATTGCACACGATTGTAACAACAATAATATTTGTGTCATATAACTTAAATTATATAAATCTGCAGATGATATAACTAGAAATAAAGGAAAAAATAAAAATGCAAAGACACTGAAAATTCTCTGCATTTAACGTTACCAATAACTCCACTAGGTTTAAATTTTGACTTAAAAAATACATAAGTTAATTGCTACAATTAATTTTATCTTCTTTCAAGTCTTTCTTAATGGCTAAAACTCTAAATATGAGGGGGTTTTGTTTAAGTGAATAAGCGTTTCCGATAGGTAAGTTAAGAAAAACAGACATAATTCAAATTTGGCGAACAATCGTCAGTTTCCCCAAAGTTCAAAAGGTCATCTCTTTTTCTAAAGCAAGATCAGTAGATTTATTTCGTTCAAATATAAAATTTAAACTATCTCTTGTTTTATGCAGAAATATGATAAGCAGTAAGGAGAATATATTCCCTTTTATATGTGAAAATTTAGAGAGGAAAAATCTAATTTGACAAAATCAATATGCGTCAAATTACAACACTTATTAAACATTTTAAACTTACCTTTTTATAAAATGTATAGGCACATTGTAAAATAAAAGAAATCATAATAGACAATTTTATCTTAAAACAATTCACAAACAAATAACTGCAATACTTACAATACTAAATTACTCAAATACTTCTCAATATATTTGTAAAAAAAAAAGGCGATAAGATAAAAACATAAATATTTAGAATGGTAATTGAATTATACATTTAAAGGTATAACTTTTTGCATTTATGAAAGAAATGAAAACACAATAAAAGTAAAAGTTAAATACTGTTGTTCTGCACTAACAGCCGGACAGATTTTACCTGTGAATGTAACTTGAAAAGTATGCGCACATGATAATATAAAATTAAATGTATAACTTTTTTTAGCAATTAAATGTATAAATGCATTATTCGTAATTTTTAAGATTGCACTGCAATTTTAATTTATTAAAGAATTTCACAGAAATAGACATCTGCTTAATAAAGAAGAAATTTATTTTAACTCCTGCAAAAATTCATTAACAGTTTTTTGTTCTGCAAAATCAAGTTTTATTGAAAATTTGCATTTAAAAAAAATTTAAATTTACAATGAAAAATTTATTACGCAAAAATATAGAATTATATTGTAAATCAAGCCAAGAAAAGTAATTCTACCATAAAGGACAAAACCAATTATTAAACAGTGGCATATGATTTATATGCCACTGTTTTATCCTTGTACGAATCTAAAAGATGCAGTCATACCGGCTAAATTGAAAAATATACATATATATTTCTGCGTCGCATAATTATATTCCATTACAATAACAAAATAGATGAAATTAAACAAATACTAAAAATGATTTAAATTAAATACTTTAAATTTATTTAAATTGAATTTTTTTCAACTAAAACTATTAAAAATAATTAAAATTACAGAAATATATTAATAAAAAAAGGACAACGGAAAAACGCACAATATTTGAAATATTTTATTTTGAAAATAGAAATAATTTTTTTTTTTTTAAATAATGTTCAATCTAAATATTCATTTTATATGTAACTGTTAAGACAGTCAGGAATAATGTATATAAAGGGAGCATCTTTGATATTTCTCATTGTTTAGAGGTTGCATTCTATTAAAATAAAAAAATTCATATTGAATAGAACAAAATATTAAACAAAAATTTAAATTAATATAAATTGAATTCCTTGAAATTATTAAATATGAATTTGTTAAAATTAAAACTCTCGAAAATAATTAAAATTACATAAACAATCTCGGAGGAGGACACACACAATACTTAGAAAATTTATATCGAAAATAAAAATAAAAATATTTTTTTTTAAATAATGTCGCTAAATTGTTCTTTTATATATAAATAGTCAAGTCAGTGAAAAGATAGTGTGCAAAAAAGAAAAATATTTTTCATCTTTTCAAAATTATATTTCATAAAGAAGTATCAATTGTATTAAACTAAGTAGGAAAAGTAAAACGATAAAATTAATTTTAAATGAAACCAGTATAAATATTTAAAACCAAATGTACAGTTAAAACAAAAAATTATTAAAACTATACAAATTAAATTACAAAAACTATTAAAAATTGCATCCATTTGAATAAATCAGACAATATCCCGTTTATGTGCATTAAAAATCTTGCATTACTAAATATGCATTTCATTTTCACAGTAAATTAATAAACAGAACTGGATGACCACCCGACTAGCGGGCCATGCGCTCACCTCTGAACGTCGCCTTGACAATCCTTTCATCTCGCGACTTGAATCCCTGTGCTGAGTGGACGTGTAAGACGAGAGCCATGATGCTGGGATCACTATCATTGCACCGCCCAGCACGGAGGCCCGGCTACCGAGTGATGGGCGGCCGCGGGTGGCGGAGGCGGCCAGCTGCGCAGGCTGACGCGCGCACGCCAGCGGACGAACATTCAACGGATCGCGTTTGGCGGTGAAGTGGTTGGTAGGGAGTCGGGAGAAGTGTCACAGGTGGTAAACAAAGCTGAGACACTCTGTAACTATGGCATGGGCTTGCTTGCTAGTTCTGGTTGTAAGTCTCAGTATTGCAGTTTTCGGTGGCTTTTCTTTGCACCAATTGATGGATTCCAGTATATAAAAGCCAATAGCAAAAGTATAGACATTTCAGGTATTTCTAACTAGAGCACAGGATATATATATATATTTTTTTTTTAAATATGGTCATAGTATAAAAATGAAAAGAATATCAAATATAAACAGCGTGGTAAACACCTCAACCAGTAAACTCTAAAATCAAAGACAACTAAATAATCGGTTAAAAAGTCATTTATTAAAATCACCTTATTATAACGTACGCAATCACATATCCAAAGCGCTTTAGGACATTATCATGCCCTTCATTAGTGGCGAAGTAAAATAAAGTGCGAACAAGGGCCTAAATATAAGCCATACCCGCCAGGCAAAATTTGCATATGTCAGCTACATACAAAATTACATACACTTTTTTTATGATTCTTTATTTTATCTTGTTGTTTTTTAAAAAATTAAAATATATAAATTTATGTATGTAATTTCGTATGTAGTTGATATATGTAAAGGCACTTGTCCGCACTTCATTTTACTTCGCCTCTGATGAAGGGATACGATAATTTTCGAAAGCGCTTTGGCTATGTGATTGCTTGAATCATATTAAGGCGATTTTAATAAATAACTTTTTAACCCGTTATTTAGTTGTCTTTGATTTTAAAGAATATCATATAGCTTATATGAAAGCAATTATGTATTAACATAAGAAAACTAGTACAATTTAGGACTAAATCTCAAAATTTTCATGTTAAAAGTATGGGCACAATTCACAAATATGCGCTTTTTTTAGAAACCGAAGGAAATGACATTATTAAACGAACATTATACAACTTCAACTAACTCTCTTCTGGGTAACTTCATTAATACTAAACGTACCATGACCGGCTGTAAACTTTTGATTAGAAAATTCTCATATAGTGTTATCGCTTTTTCTCACATGACTTCATGACTTTTTCTATTAAACAAATCAATTATACAATCAATTTTTCTATATTTATTTTTCTTCTTCCTGTGTTTATATGATAAAAATACATAGTGTACCGTTGTCAACCACGACCGATCATTTGACCTGGAGAAAAATTTATTGCTTTATAAGGCTATCGGGTCAGAAAATGTGATTTATATGTACATTTCACATATTTTCATCAGTTTTCGGCACATTTCTGCAAGGACTGTTGCGTAGTACGTTCAATATAAAATAATTGTGTATTAAAATTTCAATACAGTGAGTAAAATTTCAAATTGCAGGAAAAGGTAACAGAAACTAAAAAATATTACTAGTTAGTTTATATTTTGTTTTTACAGCGTTACTCTATTCTTAATCTTCACCCTGAAAAAATGTCGAAACATTCAAGACACGCCAAGTTCTTAAAAGAAATAAATAACATAGCCGAAGAATTTTCGGAAATTGATGAAAGTGAACTTTTTGAAAGGGAAGATATATTATATGAAAATGATAATGATCTATTTGATACTGAGTGTAAGCCTACAGATACCGACGATGAAGAAGAGAATATTGTGAATATAATACGTAGAGGACGGAAAAGAATGAGATTGCTCTCCAGTTGTGAAGATGAGAATGAAACAAGAAAGATCAATCATGCATAAGTATTGATTATGAAACACTTTCCAACTGAAATGCAATTTCATTTAAAAATATCTAATATGTGATACATTCAGTGGTGATATCTTTTACATTATCACAGTACTACTAATTTATTATACTTAAATATTTAAAACTTTATCTAAATATAAATCGGATTCTCTATGCAAAACCAATGAATATTTCATTCATATAACTTGTATTCCAGACTCCAGAGCAAAATAATTTCGTGTGAAAAAAATTCAGCAATTCATATTTAACTCACAATCGCGTGATTATAATATAAAGATAAAAGAATGAATCGCGTGATATTTTCATTCTGCAGAAGTTAAAATTAGACTTCGTTGCAGAAATAATAAAAGTTTAGGGATCATTTAAAATCACAATTATTTTGATTGCGTAGGCACGGAATTTAGATACACAGATAATACACAGATAATATATGTGTGTGTATATGTATTCAATGTATTGGAATCGTGCCGAAGATCGGAACTCGAATTTTCGAAGGATCTACACGTTTTAGGACTTCTAAAACGCGAAAAAACTATTTTTAGGGAAACGGCTGTGTGTGTAAAGGTGTATCTGTGTGTGTTTCTGTGTGTCTGTGAGAATATTGTATCCACTCTAACTGAAAAACTAATGGACCGAATTTCATAAAATTTGATAGGTAAGTTTTTTTGTGGGAAACCCTGATGTTCATTAGATTATAGTATGATTCGTAATAAAAGAATCTGCCTTCTTTGCGAAATGGCTGGCAAAAATTGCCTTTATCCACTCTAGCTAAAAACTAATGGACCAAATTTAACAAAATTTGGTATATAAATCACTTGTTATTCTGGTACTAATCGGGAAAAAGGAACGGGCTGTTTTTGCGAAATGGCCAGCAAAAATTGTTAAATCTAAAAATAAAAGACCACGTGTCCTCAATTAAATGCTTATTTTATACGTGATTTTTGACAACAAAAAGAATAAGACTAACCCCACTACTTTAGAACTAGTCGTTCTTGCGATATTTTAGTTTTTTCGCGTTTTCGCTACGCCACCTTTGACAACAAGTCCAGCTATCAAATGAGAACCAAATTTAAGTTCAACGTGCCAATTCATTGTCATTCATAATACTTATGGGTGTTATTTCGTGCAGATAAACTCAAATTATTATTGAAGAAATAAAGAGAACGTGAATATGAGTCTGCAGGGAAAGTCATGTGCTGCCTACATCAGAATTTTGAACCATCTTACAACAATGGTTCATAGAAGTGAACGGGGATTATTTGCAGGCCATTTCGAAAAAAAATGTAGGATCTACATTTGAGGTTCAATCAAATTTTTGTAGAATAAAATGTTCTACAAATTTAAGCCGTGTATCAAACTTCAACTCTCTAGGACGTAGGAAAGTGCATTAAAAATGCCATTAAATAAGTATAAAATGACAGACAGACAGACGACCATCAATCATGAAGAGTTATATAAAATTTATAAAAATTTGAAAAATTGTTATCTACCATATTTTTTTTAAATGTGAAACGTCTCTTATATATAAAATAATTAAACTCTTAGAAAGATATTTATTATAAAATATATCTCTTTTTTCTTTCTGGAGGATATAGCAAGAGTCAGAATTTAATTGAATTTGATTTTCTCCCTATATTAAATAATTTTTATTTAAAAAACCACCTAACATACTTTACTGATTTTTTTTTATATATTTTATGGTATAATTTGAATATTTCCTAAAACTTTCGAAGTAATTTGTGAATTTTAAATTCGCTTAAAAAATGTTTGAAAAATTAGGTCCCATAAGGTTCAATGTATTTCATTTTTTCAACCCGGGTTCAACCCAAAACTAATTGGGTGATATTATTCATTTATATTCCCATAGCTCCCACAGACCGTCTGAAAAACATACTAAAATTTCATTTTGATAAAGTCATTTTTACGGCAGTTATTGTGCTAACGAACAGACAGACAGAATGAACAAAGTCATAAACACTTTCAACTATGTTGTAAAGTGTTATAAATGAGCAGTACATTTCGATTAATGGCACTGTTTGGGAAGAAAAGCAAATAGATGTTACATCTGGGAGAGTAGCACTTCTTAACATTTTCAGGGAAGAATCAGTTCCAACGGGATATACAAAACGTAATATTATAAAGGGTAAAGTGAAGACTGCATTTTCGTTGATAATTGACCACCGTATTATGAAACATATAAGAACATACACAATAGAAGAAGCAAATCGAGTTTTAGGGACCGAATGGAATTTATTAAAGTTACTTTGTTTAATATTTCCTTACTATAATCAATATTACTTGCATTCAATCAGAAAAAATAAAGTTTTTATCTAAACACCGGTCATTTGACCGGTTATGGCACTAATAGGTATATATTGAATATCGGTATGTTTAGTATTAATATGAGAAAGGCTTCGCAATTGGCGAAAGAGGAGGTTTCCAGATTTTAAACACTGAAGTCAGATGAAGGTTCATAGAGGAAATTGCAAAGCATTTAAATGAATCTAAACGCAGCATCTATAGGATATTAGATGACTGAATGCCAAAAATCCGCCCTGGAATGCCACATGTTACCCCTGCACGTGATGTTAGGCAGACTTTTCAGATGGAATCTCCCTAGAACATTGCTTTAACTCAAATTTAAATAGAAAGCAGACTCGAACTTTCGAAAAAAAACTGTTCATAGACGGAATACAGAAAGCAGCAATCGCACAGGTTTATATGAAAATGGCTCAGAAACCAGCTCTAGAATTTTGACACAAGGTGAACGGAACCATATGTCCTATGATGCAGTGGGCACGGGGCCATACGTCCTACAGTGATAAATAGCTATCTGTAATATTTATTGATGAAGAAAATAAGTGAAACCTGGATGGTCCTGATGGCTGTGCATCATATTGGCATAACTTACGGAGAGAGTCCATAAGGTTTTTAGTGTACAGCAAGGGGGCGAATCCGTCGAGGGGTGGGAAGAATTTGGATTTATTGGCCAAACCTTTTATCATTTCAAGGTGAAAAAATGAAGTCTGAATACTACCAATAGACTCTTGAGAACAATTTAATTCAGTTTGGTGACGTGCTGGAAGGTTCAAATTGAGTTTTTCAGTAATATTGTACACCCATTCATACTTCAAATTCAATGAGTGTGATTACAGCTCCAAAATAGAGACTGGGCAGCGCGATCCCAGATCTGAACCCCATTGAAAATTTATGAGAAAGTTTGAGCTGCACACTGTATACAATTGTAAAGCAGTATTTCTCGATAGAACATTTGAAAGACACCATACAGAAAACACTCTAAATATTGTGCAAAACTATGTTCCTTTAATAGAAAGGCATGTGTTGGGTTATACCTTTGGATATTTAATAATTTTAGGACTTTTGTTTTTAATTTAAACGTGTTAAGGGGTCTTATTTACATAGTCTTTCTCTTCTAGTTATCCATTTTCCAATTGTTTAGGTTTTTGATATTCTTTGTTCAAATATATTCCATTTCATAGGTTTTGTGTTAAAAACGGCGAAAGTTCGTTCTTTTAGGTTTTAGCAATTTAAATTTATTTAAATTGGCTAATTTGCAATTCCATTTATTGACCTTTTTATTCCCTTTAATTTGATTCCAAATTTGTTGCTCTCGGTTAGAAATTCGTTAATTCATTGCAATTTTACAGTTTTATTCTATTTTCAGCTTTTTAAATATTTCAGAATCGTTCATATTTAAATTGTTGCCGAATTCGTATATTCCAAATCGTTTCACTTCATTTCTTTTTAATTTTCGTCTGCTTTGAAATTCCAATTCTCTTCTTTAAAATTTCGAGTTTTTAATTGGTTGACCGTAATATTAAAATCGTCTGTCATTAATTATGTTATCGTTCATCGATAATTTTGTTTACAATCTGTGGCAGCGATGTTTCGCAGTATATAAGCAAAATCGCGCACTTTTTCGATCTCTTTTCTCTTCTGTTTTTGCTCTTCTCTTCTTTTGATTGGAACTAAAATGTAGTCTTATAGAGTTGTTGTTTTTAGCGCCTCGGCGCGAGCCGAGCGAAATTCGAATGCGGCATGCGTTCTGAGGAACGAACGTTTTATTTCCCGGCCTGACTGTAAAAGTGTTGTATCCTGATAGCAGAGAGTTGTTTACCCGAAATAACGTTGCGAGCAAAGTGATTGATGTCTACTGAAGTATCGTCGGCGCCTTTGGAATAATTGTTTAGTTCCGGAGGTCGGATTTGTTCTTTCATAGTGAACTGTGGAGTTTACATTTTCCGAGTCCCAGGACCGTACCTCCAATTGTTTACTTCACGGTTTTGATGATGGAGCTATCTGTTCTTTTGTTCCGAGCGATGTCCACTGGCGCTCTGCTACTCTTGGCTGAGAATTTTATATGATGTGAAGAAGCTGCCCGTTTTTGTGCAGATCAGGTTTCGGGAGTGTTCTTTTCGTGAAGTTTTGGAACATCATATTCCACTTGAATGGTTGGACTCACTTTATGTACTGATGCTTTACGGGAGGTACGTCTCCATTTGGCCTTTCCTGGAGCAGGAAGGGACTGCACCCAAGCTGATGATGACTGACATCGATTTCGTCCTCGAGACTTTATTTCGGCCATTCAGCGTCTTCCCGTTTATGGGTGATATCTTTTCATTAATTTTATTCTTTTACAGTATTTAAAGTTAAATCAAATTAGCATGTCTAAGACCCCTCAACTTATATATTTTAAGTTAAGAATCCTGGATTATTGTTAGGATGTTCTAAATTCCCCTTTTGGCTAACTTATGTTCTTTTTATTCCAAATTCTTGTTTTGACAAATAATTGAATAAGTTTAACATTGTTAACTTTAAATTTAATATTCTAACGTTTGTACTAACCACTTACGACTGGCCATTCCATTTATTTAAATTATTTAAGATGTTTAATTTGGTTAGTTAATAAGATGTAAAATGTTTTGAAAATTCTTTTAAAAATAAAGTTTAAATTTTAATAAACGCTAGATTTTTGAAAACCTAAATTCTGTGTTCTCTTTCTTTTACTTTAATGTTTTTATTTTTAGGAAAGTTCCATTTAATTTTATGTAGTTACATATTTGTACACTTAGGGTAACTGGACAATTGGTCCACTTTGGTTTATTTCAGAAAGTTTTTAGGTTTTTAAAACATTTTCAGATTGATTTTAGATGAACTTTACAAGTTTGGGAACTTTTGGAATGTTTTCAGGAATTTAGAATATTTTGAATGATTTAGAATTGTTTTAGTATTTCATAAAGTGTTTTCTCCCCTCCCAACACATGTCTATGAAGTTATACGCAATGGTGGAAATCCTATTAAACATTAGAAATGTAATTGTATATTTTTATATTATTTTCTGATAGATTTAAAGGAAATTGGGTTTATATTTTTGACACATGACGTTTTGGTTTGGTATTACATATTAAATTTATTGTGTCTTGGAATGCAAATGAAATGCTTTATACGATACATACAATAAAACACATCGATATTAGTGGTTGTGGTTGTTATACTTCTTTTACAAATACGGTTTTGTGTCTGGGTCTAAACTGTTAACATTGACTGCATGAATATTTTAAGATTTCCTGTATTTACATCTTAAGTTTACTTATTGTGTTTTTATGATATTTATAATGGGAAATTACAAAAGGCTGGGAAATTACTTATATATATATATATATGTATATTACAGATCGAATCTAGCTAACCAGGCATAGTTTTTTTTCGATTTATGAACCAAGACCTTATGTCTATTTAAAGCCCTTGCCAAAGGTATGTCGAATATACAAGTAAGTTTTTCAAATGGGCTTTGCTAAGGAAGCTTGGGGCCCTTAAAATTAAGCCCTTGTCGCATAATATTTCAAATACTTTTCGTCGTGGCAACCACTCCAATGCATCGTTTCTTAGATTTTACCTGCAAGTTCCAGGATATTTTAGAACTTTCCAAACTCGGGAAAGTTCTATTAGAGATATATACCGGTCTATATGAAAATATATAAAATTTAGATTACTGTGATGTATTCTGGTGTACCTAGTTCATCCTACGTTCGCTTGTATTTAATGAACAGCTGTTAAACATTAGTTGGTGAAACGTCACGTGTTGCTATCCATGCCAGTGCTACGCGACAATATTTAGTAATGTTGCATTGTTTGCTGTGCAGACAATGAATGTCACGGCGAATGTAAAATCATTGGGCGTTGCTATGGCTAAGGTCTTTTAGCTCCCTTAATGAGACCAACTTGAAAAATTCGCATGGTTATTCCAAATACCCTTGGTAAGGATTACAAATAGGGCTACAATTGTTTTGATTCTTACATCGGAAAATAACTAGATCCCTCTCCTCTAAGAAATCGCCGACAAAAACATTGCACCTGCTGCAGCAGGTGCAATGTTTCTGTCCTACCTTCATCCTATCTTTTTGATCCTACCTTGTATATAGTATAGTGTGTAGGAAAAGTATTTGAGCAAGGGTCAAAATATGAATTTGAATTTTTGACATTATTACATGTTTTGGGCATCCCTAACATCGAAAAGAGAGTCTTTAATGTGATGCCTGTATATATATATATATATATATATATATATGTGTATGTGTTCATGAGCCTGGGGACGCTATATCTCGTGGACGAATATAGTGTTTGAATGAAATTTGGTACGATTATCCCTATCTGTAAATAGTGGAATCCTATTTACTTTAAGCACACAAGCAAACGTTCGAAACCCCTTCCCCCTTCAAAAAATTCGAATGCAGTTTTGAAAAATTCATAAAAAATTAAGAAACTTAATAACGTTAAATAAACAATTATTTAATTCGCAATTTAGCATTAAATATAAATAGCACTAATCTTAGAGCGCTAACATGACCTCTTCCAGCGGTATTGTAAGTTTGTCAAATGAATTTATTAAAAAATCCAAAAAATTAAAACAGCATTAAATATTTATAAAGTAAGTGACTGTCTATATTCAATAGTACTAATATACTATTAAAAGTACTAATACTTCAATAAATCTAAAATTATCCTAATCTTCAAACTCGTCCTGGTATTCTGCAATTACACTCAGAGAATATGTGGTTACTGAAATTCTAATTCAGAGAATATGTGGTTACAAGAAACTGAGAATATGTGGTTGCTGAAATTCCAATTCAGAGAATATGTGGTTACTGAAATTCTAATTCAGAGAATATGTGGTTACAAGAAACTGAGAATATGTGGTTGCTAAAATTCCAATTCAGAGAATATGTGGTTACTGAAATTCCAAATTCCAATTCAGAGAATGTGTGGTTACAAGAAATGTATTAAGGAATCTTCATATGGTAGCAAATGGTGTGTACACATAATTTTTGATAGAACTATTAAGCATTTTTATTACCTTTTTCCTATTTATTTCGTACAGTCATACTAATTTTCGGATAAACCGGAAGTGATATCTCCAAAATCGAAAACGGAAATCTTTAGTAAACTCCCTTGTCGCCTTTGGAATTCGATGCTAAATCCATATAAATCATAGTCTAATCTATATCCAAACCTGAGAAGGAAATCTTTGAACCGGAAGTGTAAATCCTTAATGAACAAACACCTCTACCGTCGCAGGAATCCAATGCTAAGCTCATATGTCATTATCTAAGCTCTCTCTTTATTCATTTAATATCTTTTAAGCAATTAGCACTTTTAAACAATTAGCCAATCTTATGAAATAAACATTTCAAGATTTTTTTAAACCGAAAGAGGAAAAAGAACCGGAAGTGGAAATCCTTTGTAAACATCCTACACCCTCCAGAACTTCATGCTGAATCCATATCAGTCATCATTTAATCTATATCTATAGAAAATTCCAAGAAATAGATGTTTCAGAGAATTTGTAAATTTTTGAATGGGAAGTGGCATCGCTAGAACAAGAAGTGAATTTCCTTAACCCTCTCCAGAATTTAATGTTTAATTCATATCAGTCATTATCTAAGCTCTATATCTAAAACCAATCCAGAAAAATAGATGTTTCAAGCAAATTTTTAAAACCGGAAATGTAAATCAAACTGGAAGTAAACATTTTTAATGTCAAGAGTAATGCTATATCTGTGAAAATAAATTTAATTTCCGTTGCTGAATGAAGTATCATGGTACTAAACATGAAGATGAAATTATTTGTCACCTTAATTTTAGAAGAATGAAATACTTAAATAAATTATTTCACATATTTGTGTTTTATTTCGCAAGGTGTTTTATTCCGCATTAAAGTTGTTAATTGCTGCATTTAAAATAAAAAAATCTAAAAAAATACATTATAGTGGGCTAAAATAGTTATAAGCCAAATTGTTAGATTTAAAATACTTATTTATTCATTTAATATCTTTTAAGAAATTAGTACTTATATACTTTCAATAAACCTTAAACGTTATTGTTACTAATCTTCATTCTTATAGAAATTCAAGGACTGCTCATTATTGAACAATTGAACATAAGTCATGGGATTTTCAGGAATTTACTGTAATGAAATCCAACTAGAACTTTCATTCCAATATCAGTTATTATTACATTGTTATTTCGTATCACCAATTTCCTCATAATTATTATCACTAAGCAACAATACATCTACGGTTGATTGGGTTGGTCTCCAGTCTCTGGGAACACAGGCACATGAAAAATATCAGCATCTAAGTGTTAGGTCCTTGCCTCTCGTGTGTTAGGTGATCGCCCTAAGTGTTAGGTCACCTCCCTTGTCTGTCACATCAGTTAATGATAGATAATTTATCCTGATCGTTCAAGATTCTTCTCTGCATTTTGTCCGTGCTCAATTTTCACTAGTGCGTATATTTTCTCTTATTGACAATCTCTTCTCCTGGTTTGGTTTCGTGGTTCTCTTATGCATGGCTTATTTTATCATAAAGCCTTGCGTCATCTTCTTGTTGAATTTTATGGCCCATTGTATATTTTATATGTTGTCAAACCTTGGCGCCATGGATCTTGACGATATTATCTCCATGGATCTTAGCGATTTATCTATTTCAAAATACACTTTTTATTTGGCCTTAACACCTTATTTGGTCTTTTGTTTTAAATTGGTATCATTACAATATCCATATCAGTTGTTAATTAGGCTCATTCTATTACCTTGAGAACTAGATGTTTCAAGTAAAACGAAAATCTGTTAACTTAAAAGAGAAAAAGAAACGAAAGCGGAAATCCTTAGTGAACCCTCTATTCCCTTCAGAATGTAATGCTGAATTCATATCAGTCATCATCTAAGCTCTGCAATAGCAAATCCTGAGAAATAATGTTTCAAGACATTTTTTTTCAAAAAAACAATAGTATGTCAAAATGTTTGCCAATATACAAATGACATGTCAATATTTCTTTCAGAAGTTAGAAATAAAATATATCTTACCGAGAAGTACATGTCTTATATTTGAAAGAAAATAACCATAAATAGAACTTTAAATTGAAGTAATTATGGTTTTGCAATGTATAGTGTAAAAAATTCAATTACATTCATTTGAAAACAGCCAAAATATGAAAATTCTACTCTCGTGGGAGGTAAAATGGATTTTTTTTTCAAGAAATATATTTAATTCAAAAGCATCATGACTGAAGTTTAAAATAACGCTGATTTGATAGTTTTGTTTGTGCCTTTAAATTATTAAAATAATTTAAATTAAAATATAAAAATTCATTGAAATTGGAAAATGCTGAACTAAAAAATAGGAAGTTGAAAGAGAATGTTTTTCGCCAAGGAATGCATCAACTATGTTTTAATTAACTATTGTTATAAATGAAGTTTGAAATAAAAATAATAATTTATTTTATACAAGGTAATCAAAAAGTTGCGCCCATAATATTTTAAAATCATATTATGTACAGTGAAATTGTAATAGCAGAATTTCTCAATTGGGTGGCAATAATATACCCTCAAAAATATATCAAAAATATCGTCTGCTGATTTTAATACGTCAGGCAATAAATTCAGACTTATTTTCTATGAAGAAAATAATGTTTTCCCAGACTGAAAGAATTTTTATTCTAGAGCAATATTTCTCCGGCCATTCTTATGAAAATGTCGTTGAAAAGTTCCTGAAGAAATATCCATGCTCTAAGATCCCTAAGAATCTAACAGTTGCAAGATTAGTAAAGCTTTTTCGAGAAACTGGATCGGTAACAGATAACGCGAGAACAGGCAAACCTTCCATTTTAACTCAGGATAAAATATCAAAAATAAAAATCGCTTTGACGCATCCAAAACAGCAAAATAAGCACAATTGTATAGTTTGGCACAAAGTTGTGTCCTAGCATTCTAACAAAATATATTTTTTATTAATACATCATTTTATTTTTGAGGTTTTTTAAGCGAATGCTTAAAAATTTAGATTATTAATTCCGCAGAATATAGGGAAACAATATTTGTTTTTATTTCCAAGGTTGAAGAGCAGTAGACTTTTGTGTACGCCACTGCGCTTAAAATAAAGATTTCGCAACATGGGGATTCAGATTGAAACTGATTGGAAAATTGAAACGGTTTGAAGACAATTTGGAAAGTGTGTGCTGGTATCTGTAAATATGTATTTAAGTAGCAGGCGCTTTATTTAAGACCCTACCAACGCCAGGTTATTCGTTCTATTTATTATATTGGTAGATAATTAATAAGACCTTTTAATGCATTTAGAATATGACTAAAACAAGGATTTACTACCTACTCGGTTTAACCCATGAAAATAGAATGTAAATAGGTTTTTGATTAGTTTTGGGGGTTTATCCTGTCTTGAGAGTTGGACAAGAACTGGCATTTTAATTTTTGTTCTAGTGTAAGACGATAAAACGAAAAATATTTCTTGTACTCAACTTTATTGGCTTTAAGCCAATGCATTTAAGTCGATCTCGTTTTTTCTTTTATTATTCATTTTATTTCATTTAATTTATTTATTTGAGAAATTTATCTTAGATGGCAATTTTCAAATTTTCACATATTTGTTAACGTGGAACAAAATATGAAATACTTATAACTATAAACATTAGAGTCCACTTCGAGGATAAGAATTTACATTCTGGTCCCATTAGCTCATTTGAGAGATCATCTCATGGCCAGTACGTAGATCTATGGGGCGAGCTCAGGTTTGGATAGCAAGGTTATTTACCATGGCGCCCGAAGAAATTGATCCTGCTGGTTAGTACATTGATGTCGGGAGTCCGAAAGTAATCCTAGTTCGACTCACATAGATTCGGTGGACTCTGGGATATTGTGCACCGATTTCAAATAGAGTTGGCAACGACCACGCTGGAAGATAAGATGGAAGATAAAAAGAACATCAGAAAGCTGACCTGAAAGTTGCAGAAAGTGGTCAATCAGATTGTCAATTTGCACTTCAATCTGACATTAAGGGAAGAGGAATTGAAATAGAAGAATAAACTTTATGGTAATAGTGGAACAGACTTAATTATTCCCTGATCTCAGTCACAATCTCTGAAAAACATTTTGCCTATCACGTGGTACAGAAAATACTTCTTTCGTAAACGGCTATTCCAAATTTTCCTTTTATATATAACACGTAAATGTTTAATCATTTTTAAGGGAGTTATTTTCAGTATTATCGATTTTTAGGTTCTAAAAAAAATTAACTTTATAATTTCTAGAAACTTTTACTTAAAATAAATTCTTGGGAAAATCTTTTAAGATTTCTAATGGTTAAAAAAACTGCCTAACATGCTTCATGGTATTTTAATGCATATTTATTTATTTCTCGTGTCAAAAATGGCCATGCCAGGGATGGGACATTATTTTTTTCTTTACGCACGTAAATCTAAACGAATATTAGGAAACAAAGTATGCACTACGATCTCCTATTAGTGCATAACCATTAGTGCATAATTTTCATCATTTTAATTTTTTACCGGTGTAATTAGGAGTTTAAATCTCAACTAATCACTAGGGGACAGTGACAAAAATGACAAATTTGCATTCTTATGACGTCAAAGTACATATAATATTATTGAAAAATAATCTTGCTGAAAAAATATATCGAATAGATTGTATTCTAAGTAAATATTGCAAAAAATATCTATCTTATATATTACTTTTATTTTTAAACTCAAGGGACACTAGTTGACAAATATCAGATATTCAGCCATAAATAGATCTGAAAATTATGGAGTATCAATATAGGAGAAATTCGATTGAATCCTCTGACTCTGTATACTTTCTTACAAATATTAAAACTAATGAAAAAATCTGATATGGGCAGCACATGACTTTCCTTATATAATGCAATGAATTTACTACTTTTACAGTAAAAAAAAAAATAGATTATTTTTATAGTAGTTATTTCTATTCTTTCCAAGATATTGAATTTTCGTCAATGATTCGTCATTTTCCATGTCGTCATCATCAATGAGTCGTCATTGATTTAGCGTCTTTTTTTATCCATTTGGCGAGTTTTTCGTTAAATTAGCAACATTTGAAAAAGTCGTCAAGTTGGCGACATTCCACCAAATTTGTCGCCAAAATCTCGCCAAGCGTTATAGACGAAGAAATAAGTTATTCTTACAACAGATAAATGACTATTGGCGTTCAAATACAAAAGTATTACTCAAAGTATCTTTTTTCATGAATGAGCAAGCTAGATCCACGAGAATGATGTCACCACATTTATCGCATGAACATGTTTCTCAATAGGATATATATTTTTTTTATTTTATATGACTTTTTGATATTTTTTTTCAAAAATGTGCAATATCTCAAGAACGGTTCATGTTAACGTTCTAAAATTTATGTCAATCGTTTTCTAATGAAATATTACATAAGAAATGTCCATTTGAGTAACTCGATTAGCGGTTTTGATTTTTTGACGATTTTTTCAAAATTTCACTCGAAAATTTAGGAGGGTTCTGAACATTCGATTGCGTATAAAAACAATAGACTTCCAGTGTTTACGGATTGTGATTTTTGTACCAAATTTTGTTCGAATCGGTTCATTCGTTCATCCGTTATCGTCTCCACAAGCTCACTGACACACACACACACAGACATCACTTAAAAAATGTTTGATTCGTGATCAGGGATGCTTGAAACGTGCTCTCCGTCGAAAACTCGAATTCGAATTTTCGACCCCGTCACAATACTTTCTTATACATTATGTATATAAGGAAAGTAAAAAGTGGATATTTTGTCCTAATAACAGAATCCACAGAGGACACATTTTTCTTTTCCACGGTGGCATGACTGCGTGTCAAATTATGAACCGTAAGAGCTGTCACAGATGGTGGAAACGATTATTTAACCGGCTAGAAAAGCATTTGTTTTGAAGGAGAAACAGTGTAGGTTTTTCCCGATAATAAAATGTAATAGCGCGGAAAATATATAGTGTTTATATCATCAACGATAATGTCTCCAAGAGAATAAATTAAGAGGAAAAGAGCCAATTTTTAATGTCCTCGCCTACACAACTGTGACGTACAGGAAAGTAGAAAATAAATTTTAATTAATTACACGTAAAATTGAACCAAATTGATGGAATAAGCAGATTTAATGCAAAACAGTACTATATAAATCTTATCATTATCCAAATTTGATATTATATAAAATTGTAGAAGGGGCATGACACTGTAGGCAGATAAAATAAACTAGACAATTTAGCCTATTATCAATTTGAGATAAGATTCATATAATACTCTTTTGAATTGAAACTGCTTACATCCTCATTTCCACATTCAATTTTGTATGATAGTAATTTTGGATAATGATGAATTTTTATTTTGTTGTTTTGAATTGAATCTACTTACACCATCAATTTTGTAAATGATTAAAATCTATTTTCTACTTTTCTCTTCACCACTGTTGTACAGGGAAAAACTTGCTTGTCTCATAATATATGTATATTTTAGTTTTCAGTTTTCAGCGTAATTTACGTTCAAACCTATGTAGCATTATACATCGATCGACTCGTTAGAACCAGGAGAACATTCCATCTGAAGACACTGAACAGTAAATCGCAAAGAAAATGATTGAAAAATGTAAAAGCATCTCCATATTTTACGTAAATGACGTATAGACGTAACTTAAGGACGTGAACATTTTATAAATGAAACTGTTCTGCAAGATGATACTGTGTGTCGAGTTTCATCTCTCTACGTTTATGAGAACTGACAACAAGTCCGTTAAAGATGACGTACGTAAATGACGTACAAAATTGTTGAAGAAAGGACAGAGTATGTGAAATTGATAAGAATAGTATAGGGGAAAATAGGGCAATAAAAATACATGCAATTTTATTGAAAAACTATCTGCAGTGCCTACAGCCAGAGGTTAATTGTTTTAGGTGTCGCTTCTTTTTAACGGTGACTAATTTTAGTTTGAAGTTTCATTTATACAGATTGGAATTTATCTCCTTTGTTTATAATTCAAATTCACCTCAAAGGAAGTTCGACCAATCATGCAGTTGAATTTTTGGCGATATGAAAATATGAAATTATTATAAAAATATGTGCAATATATATATATATATATATATATATATAAATATAAAAATTGAAAGATTTTAATCGAAAATTATGCACAAACTACTGTATGTACAAAAAAACCCATCTCTAGCATATCTGTTACAAATGAATAACTATAGACCAAGACAAAGGATAAAGACAGAAGGTAACATATCACTACAATGGAAAGGGGGATGAGAAGAATATTAGGATACATAAATCACAATTAAAACTATATAAATATAAATGAAAAAGAAAACACAGCAAAAATGAGAAAAGGCAATAATAATTAGCTCAAGATAAAAGATTAAGACATATAGAACAATCAATTGAAACTACACAAAAAATGGCGGTTAGTTCGAAATTGCATTCTCATCAGGACAGCCATACAATTCGAATTAAAACCCATAGAATAGCCAGTTTCTGCCAATGGCGATAGTATTTAACGATAGACACCATTGGAACTGTCTACTGGCTAGTGGAAGGAGAAAAATAAATCAATTGAATTATAAATCAGAAAAATAATACCTCCTCGAACAGAAATATGAACTCACAAGCATTGCTACCATGTGTAAGATGAACAAGCGACTGAGCATTTCACCTCACTTCGTCAATGCGAGTGGGCACCGGAATGAATACATTTGAACGATACATAATATGTATGGAGACTTTCAAAAATAGTAATTAGTATAGGACTCAGGACAAGTGGAAAATAGTCATTCGAAAATAGTAAACAGTATTAGACTCAGGCCAAGTAGTAAGTTAGGTGATAGGAATGTTGTGAATTCTCAAAAATAAGTTATCCAATCAAAGATAAATAATGCATGTGTAAAATTATTACGTGGTATATTTGAAATTATTAATAATATTATTTACAAATTCTTCCGGATATTGGTAATTTTGACAAATGCGTTTAAGATTATTGATATGGAGAAAGTGAAACCGAGGATCAGAACGTCGATGTATTCGAAATAGCTGGATTAAAATGAGGTTTCTAAACAATTGAATAGAATTACAAGATTGATATGATAGCAGCTTTATGATAGTGAAGTTGTAAGAATCTTTTTTATCATATAGATTGATGATTACATGATTATTGAGGGTATCTAAATTTAGGTCTAAAAAATTTACAGTGTGACTAACGCTAGGCTCATTAGGAATTAATTCTAGGTTAGATGGGTAAAAATCAATATTAATGGGATATGAATCATCAATGATAATACAAATTAAGTCGTCAACACACATCTATATATAATATATGAATTAGAGTTAAAATGACATTCATGATAATAAAAATATAAGTTAGCGAGAATACTACTACTTCATCCCCCTTGTGGTACACCAGATGTTTGTAAATAAATGTTATCACCTTGGATAATATAATTGTTATATAACACAAAGTGCAAGAGCATAGGAAAATTGTTGACATTAAATGCAACATGACTGGAAAATATATAGGCATGTAATGGTTGAATTCAGAAGCAAATAATAAATGTAAATGTAAATATATATATATATATATATATACATAAATATATATATATATATATATATATATATATATATATATATATATATATATATATATATATATATATATATACATATAATATATATATATATATATACGATATATATATATATATATATATAATATCTAAATAGAAAATATATAAAACACATGAAAGTAAAAATTGAATGCAAGCAATGAAAAGTACCACCAATTGGCCAGGGGAAGTTGTGACCCCCATTCTCCGGTTGAGCATGCTTTATGCCATGGCAACACTCCCGGAAGCCGATACTTTTACTATGGATGGCCGTATTACGAACAACAATTACCAATTGAAAACAACAAAACCCATTGAAAGATGCACACGAAAAACCTAATACATTTTCACTCAAACACCATTCTTCAATGCGTATTCTACTTCTCTCTTCCTAGTAATCAATATCATATCTCACGTGAATATATAAACTATAAAACCCTTACCACCAGCACGTGTTACCTTGTCTTGAACTTTTTAAATCCATATAAGGCTTGATCTCGAACCTTTAACTTAAACGAGTTCTCCATAACCATGTACCACTTCTGTCTTCCCATATCCTTAATATCCCTGTTTCAACCGTTCAGATATCTTCTTATACTTGCAGTTACAGTTAAACCATTGAATTCCGATATAATTTTGATAAAAAAAACCTTGGGGTAACCCTGTTTCATAGCCTCATTTAAAAAATCCCTATCGCTTTTAGCTTTATCTGTATCTGTACTATTTAAAAGTTTGCTTCTTATCAATTTATTTAATATATTTAACTTATTTAACAAATGCTAATAAAAGGTTACTTATTGTACTGAAGTCAGTTATAGCAACACTCAAAAAACAAGGTTCATACTTCATCAGTAATAGTTATGAAGTTATTAATAAATTAAAAGATACACCGAATGATATAGTTTATAAAAATTATGATTTCTTCGATCTGTACAATAATATCGATATTAATGATTTATTTCAAATAGTAACAGAAATGTACCATACACACGATTTGCAAACTTTGATGACGCTGGGAAGGTATACTGCACTTATAAAATTGGTTTTGTTTGAAACAGTGTTGTACAACGGACTGGGATTTTACAAGCAAATAAAGGGAATCCCTATGGGTGGAAGCTGTTCATCTGTTTTGGCAGATATTTATTTGAGCAGGTATGAGACGGGAACCCATATTTTAAACGAGATGGTATACATGCATTATGTTGATGACGTGATTTTGTGTTGTGACAATTCAGATTTTGTAATGGTTTTCAGTTTCTATCCATGAACGTTAAATTTAATAAAAACTCCTAGCAATATTAACAATAGTTCAAATTATTTGGATATATGTATTGAGAAATCAGATAATAAAACTTTTTTTACTGATAAAAGAAAAAATTTTTTTTAAATTAATTATATTACACCATGGATTACAAATTTACATAAAAATCTATTCAGAAATATTATAATTAACCAATTGATAAGAAGCAAACATTTAAATAGTAGAGATACAGATAAAGTTAAAAGCGATAGGGATTTTTTAAATGAGGCTATGAAACAATGTTACCACAAGGGTTTTTTTATCAAGAATATATCGGAATTCAATAGTTTAACTGTAACTGCAAGTATAAGAAGATATTTGAACGGTTGAAATGGATTATAAAAGGATGGATTTATATGGATTTAAAAAGTTCAAGTATTCGTGTGAGAAATGGTATTGATTACTAGGAAAAGAGAAGTAGAATACACATTGAAGAATGGTGTTTGGTTAATATATAGTCCATTGAGTGAAAATGTATTAGGTTTTTCATGTGCATCTTTCAATGGGTTTTGTTGTTTTTAATTGGTGGTTGTTGTTGGTAATAAGGCATCCATAGTAAAAGTTTCGGCTTCCGGGAGTGTTGCCATGGCATAAAGCATGCTCAACCGGAGAGTGGGGATCACAACTCCCCCTGGCCAATTGGTGGTACTTTTCATTGTTTGTATTCAATTTTTACTTTCATGTGTTTTGCATTTTCTATTTAGATATTATATTTGTAAACTAGGTACAAGGGCAGCATTGTTAACATTAGGGATTATGTAGTATTGTTAACATTAGGGATTTTTAAGTTATATCAACTTGTTTTAAATTACAAAGCTTTTACTTCTGTATAATATATATATATAATTTGGCGATTTAAAAATATCGCCATATTATCAAATATTTTAATGCTGGATACAGTAAAGCTGAGCGAAGCTGTAATAAAATGTACTTTACAAAGCTTAGAAAAGATATACAGAAATTTGGCGTAATGTTTGTCACGAGTACACTAGAAAAATTAAATTTGCTTTGAATCATATTTTCCATCTACGAAAGTTTGACACCATAAATATATTTGAAATAAAATTTTTAAGAAGGGACTCCATTACATTGAATAGATTTACGGCTAGAAATTTTACAACCCATTATAAAGAAGCAATAACGCTCTATTAAAATAATTCAAAATTTATGTTAGATTGTAGAGGAATGCTTAACTATGATAGGTTTAATTCTAAAGAATCTTCATATAAATCTTAAACTGCCAATAGGAAATTATAAAATATTTATTGATAGTAAAAAATGGATAAAATGTCTATTACAGAATTTTATTCAAAATTTCTCTATGGGCTGTCAGTTCTTCACTTTTCAAAATTTTAAATAAAATTATGACTCACAATGCGTTAAATTTCTAACACATTTTTCTATCATGACTCTGTAATTAATCATAACAACATATGACTTCTATATAAGATTCAAAAGGGGTATAGAGATATGATTACAATTATACAAAATTTTGAATTTTTTTTATCTTACGATATATCGTATGCAGTGAAGATATCGTTATTGGATTAAAATTTGGAATTCAAGCTTTATAGGGTGGTTTTACGTGTTTTACGTATCCTAGAATGTGTGTATGTGCGTGTGTGTTTGTATATCTACTCTTACTGAAAACCTATATGTATTATTTTGATTAGATTTGGTAATGAGCTGAAAGATTAGATCGCTAATTAGATTTTGGTGCAAAAGGAAAAATTAAATTTGTTCATTTTTCAAACTGGCCTACAAAAGAAGAAAAAATTGAAATAAACAATATGTTCAACTATGTAAGAATTATCTTTAGGTAATTCAGCATAGTTATTTGAACTAGAGAACTTCTGATATATTAAGTTCAATCTTATGTATTTCGAAAATTTCTATACATTTTGACGCGTTAACATAAACAGAAATCGTAAAGTCACCAAATGACAAATTAAAATTCTGATGCACTGCAAAATCTATTACTTAATAAGTATTCTTCTCTTGCTCAATAAGTATTAATTGCTTAATGGTATCCATTCTATTACTGAATTTAATTGCTAATAAGTATTCATTTTATTTCATTTTTGTGTGATAAAACAAATGAATCTCCTTTTAATAATTATATGTTTCGAAAGAAATAAAACAAATTGATCAAATAATCTCTCAAAAACTGCTGCAATAATAATACGATAAGTTAAAACTATAGCATATATACAACAGTTAACCGGTCAACCGTCCTACATCAGAGGACATCTAGATCTCGTCCTAGACAACTAGTGGGTGCTAGATCCTGGCGATCATCGCTGTACCCAAACACCAATGTCTCAGGTACCAACGGACGCAGACATTCCAAATACTAAGCACTCACACAACGGCTCAAAATTCAAGCAATCCCAATTCACTCTCTCATTCACGATCCAAAATTTATCTTGCCGATCTGTAAGATCGTAGAAATGTTATTTGTCTCGACGATTGGTCTGCATAATGAAACCATGCTGAAGTTATTACTATAAAGTAAAACATAAATTTTAATGTAACATGACGGAAGTCATAACCAAAGGTTATATAGACCTCATAAGGTACCTCGCTCCTAAAAAGAAGCACCTCGTTGCAATTTTTTAATTCAACTATATTAAAAGTTATGAATTTAATAGTCTAATTTCGCCCAATGGCAATACAGAGGTAATTTTGATTTATAGAGCCATCTATTGCACGTTATTTAAAACAAAAGCCTATTTTGGATTATACGTATAGCTCAAACTGCTGTTAATTAATAGAATAAAATTAGAATAACTTCGTTAAGAGCAACATACAACACAAAATAATAGTATCAACCGACTTTTAAGGCAATAAACAGCCTTTTTCATCACCAAGAAAGAAACCAGCAAATGTCAGGTTTCTATAGAAACCCACAAATGTCCGATTATTTAAAATTTTTTTGTAACCGCTTTGCCCGTTATTTACAACACGGATTCATTTGTTCAATATCAGGTCTGTCGTTTTTGAAAAATTTTAGCGAATGAATTCATTGAATTCCTGCTTTAAATACCAGACAACGTTGAGTACTTTTTCTATTATTGATATAAAAATACACATCCACAACATAAAACCATTCCAAAAAATTGACATTAACGTTTCACAGTAGTGAACAGTAAATAATATTAATGTATGGGACTTTTGCGAATGAAGCCTGTCACGCTAGATATTTTCATGCAAATATTTTAGAAAACTGATCAGAATCATACTTTTTACAAAAAACAATGTTCCGTCATGGACCATTTTCTTTACCGACATGGAAAAACTTTGCGTGTCAAATTATGGCCCATAAGAGCTATTGCAGGTGACGGAAACGATTATTCAACCGCCAAGAAAAACATTAGTATGAGGGGAGAAATGTAGGTTTTTCCGATTAATAAAATAATAGAGTAATGCATACTTTACTTCCGTCGCTAAAGAGGCATATTTTTACTTTCTCATATTATTACTATACTAGCAGAAATACTTGGCGTCGCCCAAAATAATACTGAAATAAAATGAACGCGGTATAAACTATTAACTACTTTTACTATAAACCTGCTCCCAAAAAGCTTGAGAAACCACTAAAAAATATGTGGAATAGCCTGATGTATTTTGTTATTAAATCGTAAGTCTTTCAGGCTTTATGAAAAATCTGTTAAGCCTAATAATATCAAATGGAGTCTCCCATATTAAGACATTTTGTACTGAAAACACTTACATCGTCATATACTTACAGATCTTACTTATTCAAGGCTTTCCCCAAAACTAGTACCGTCCCAAATTTTTGAAATTCTGACCCACAGATACTGTTGTCGGCAATTGGAACCCGAACCTAACTTTCAGAACATCCTATTTGGTAAATACTTTGTAAATAGATACCATTACGTTTTTCATTTCCAATATAAATAATATATTTTACTTCTTTAATATATTTGTAACAGTTTGAGCGATTTGTTTTAGTGTCTATTTTATTATTATTTATTTAACACTAGTCACCTTTGATCAACCCGGATACATTTTTAAAAAGCTCTTACATTTCAATAGCTTTGTTGCAGTAGCTGTTAACCGCGTATACGTCTGCTACGTACCGGCAGAGCGCCCTGCTCTTATCCACGCCTTTGTTCGCTGAGATAGCGTATACAACTCAGGTCCGCTCGCTGCGAGGATGCTGTGCATATCGTGCTAGGAGACCTTTAGCTCAGAATGAGTATTCTTTAAAACTAAGCTTTAGAATAATTAGAAACTGATATGTGATCAAATGGATGGCATAGATTTCGTGTGCTGGTAACGCTTACCGCTTTTACTAAAATAGATGTTCTTTTCCTTTTTCTTTTCATATTTTTTTGTTTAATATTAATAATTCTATTACGAATTCCTTTCACAACTCGCTGAAAAGAGCTATCTTCCATCTTTTCGACAGTGTTAAGATGGAAAGTCTGCGACAATACTTTTCATATCTAAGAAACCGATTTGAGTGAAATTCGCTTATAATTGCTCTTTAACATTAAATGAATCAAAAACTAATTCGAATTTAAATGAAATCGCCCAGAGGTATTTCGGAACTTTTCCAAAACGATCACTATACCAATTTCGCAACTGTGTGTCGCTTAGATTTCACACTACGCGGCGCAGAGACAAAACAGACACATTCTCTTTTATTATTATAGATTTGATTATAATAGATGGATGCATTATCATTTTTACCGAAAAAATCCATTATGAAAAATAAAATAAAACATTTCTAGCATTGAAACTTGTCACTTTTGATTCAACAGGTATTAAATATTATGGGATAGATTTATGATAAAAATAAGTTAATGGCGTTGTGTACCTTGAAATAATAAATATCCTTCCACTGGAGTAATAATGTTTATTTCGTTGGTGGTGGGCTTCAGATTTGTAACTCAGCACCATCATTTCCATCATGAAAATATATAATTCTTGCTCATATTTATTAACAGGGGGAAAAAACATGAAAAGTGAATTATAGTGCGAGAGACAATGTGAGACCATTATTAAAAATACCTAAAATGTATTTAAGACCTGGTGTATTATTTCAGGAACACATACCTTCAAGGCTGTCTTAACTTGGTCACCAGCACGTACTTCGCCGATCATATTACTGAAATTAACTCGAAATGTAATTCGCCAACACGCAATTCGCCGATCATATTGTACTGATGGCTCGAACACTCGTACTTATGTCATTCTCTTAGTCTGTTCTCAGTAAGTATCCTCGTTCGGTATCTCCGTTATTATGTCATTCTAGTAGTCGGTTCTTTCTCATCGTTCTTAGGTCATTCTATCTCTTTATCTTTCTAAATGTCGTGCTGTAAGTCATTTCTCGCTATTTCTTCCTGTATCTCCTTTTGTTGTGGCTCTTTAGCCTCAGGTTCGACGCTCCTTCTTTGCTTCCCGGCCGTCCAAACAGTTACCTGACACCTTTCTGGTAGGTCGGACGGTCTGGGTCTCAACAACAACTCCTTCTTTGCTCTGATCGGCAGTCTTCACAGCGACGCCACAAGGATCTTCTCCATTGGTCAGCCTTTCCATACAATGTCGTCACACATTTTCTTAAGAGTCCTTCGACCCCTTTTTGTCTTGACACCCCTAAATTTATGACTTTAGTTGACCTTTGTGTCAGCGTGTCGGAAACACTGACGTCATTGAGACTGAAGGTATTGTCTGATGTTTCAGACACAATAAATAATGTACATAAAACTGCCTCACAATAACTAATGTGAGATCTATTTCTGGTCTCACAGATAGTACACCTTTTAGCATATCAAAAACGTTCGAGATGTGACTGAAGTTTAGAATGCTTTGTATACTCGTATATCAGCTACATAAGAATATAAAATTTTGCGACATCCCAAAACTTGTATATTTATTTAATCTTAGAAATATTTTACAAAAATTAAAATATTATCTCTAATACTTTAAAATTTATTAATTAAAGTGGTAGATGTTTTACTTTTGATATTTCTATATTTTATTGCATATAATCTAATCAACTTTGGCGCAGCTCAATTTGCATAATTATTATATTTAAATAAAAATCTCATCCGTGTGCAATTCTTAATAAATGAAATTTTTTGTCACTTCCGATTTTAATATTTTTATTAGGTAATTAAGTAAAGAGACCCGTTTTAACTTTATATTTTCTGCGATATAAGAAAAAAATATTTACTAACTAAAATAAAAATATTAGTACCAATTCAGAAAGATTTGGGAGATTTCATTAATTTGTTCACGACATATCATGTACAAAAGAACAAAAAACAGGTTTTGTAATAATATCGGTAAGCACCAAAAACAGCGTAATATCTGTTTCATTCTCTTGAATATCCTGAAATAGAATGAAAGTATAATAAAGAAACCGGTATCAACATTTTGGAAAAAACGTATTTCGTATTTCATTCTTTTAAATAGCTCACAATAGAATGTAAGCACTAAAACTTGATATCAATACTTTTGGAAGTTATTATACTGCAAAATGAATGAAGAGAAGTTTAAAAGAATGAATAACGTGTTTTGTGTTTCGTTCTTTTAAATATCTCACAATAGAATGAAAGTGCGTAAAGAAATTGATATCAATATTTTTGAAAATTATTAAGGTACAAAATGAGTGAAAAAAAGTTTAAAAGAATGAAAAACGGGTTTTGCATCTTATTCTTTCAAATATCCCGAAAAAGAATAAAAGTACGATAAAAAAAATTGGCATTAATAATTTTGGAAGTTATTGGGCTACAAAATAATCTTAAAATTAAAAAATATTGCATTATTTCAAAATGTTAAAGGTTATTTTCTCCTTAGAAATTTAGCTATGTATGTTGCTAATGTAATTTGCCGATCCGGTGGTCGAGCAGTCAGGGGCATGCGTTTCCGCCTGATCGCTGGATTGCCGGGTTGCGGGTTCGAATCCCGCTAGCAGGCATGGATGTTGTCATGCAGAAGCCAAGTCAGACTTCCACCCTTCGGGGGGCTTCTATAAAAGTGGAGCTGGAAATCTTCTCCCCTTCGCCATGGGACACCCTGGGGGGTTTTGTGGAAGTGGTGCGTAGGCGCCCCTTCACCACGGGGGAATTAGTAACTAACGAACTAATGTAATTTTGAAACCAGTTGTTTTCCTGCTTATTTTGTCATGAGACGCTTACTTTCGAAGTCCTATTTATTGGGAAAGTATTTTGACTTCTTCTGTTCCTTCTACAACGATTTCCTTCCTGAGACACGATATGTAACTATTTATGGACAAACACCATATTTCTTTTGCTGGTGTGATTGCTCTGTCATTTTCTCCTGGAAAGGATTTTTGTTGCCTTCAAATATGTTCCTTACCATTGATAATTTATTATATGCTGATTTTTTCACTTTACAGTCATTTAAATCATCTTGAGCTATTTAATTTAAATAGATTTCTTATTGTGCGAATTATGATGCATACTAATGAACATACTAAATTTCATAGAAACAGCTTAATTATTTCGAGACCTGTGAAAACATAACTTTTCTAATATCTTGAGAACAAACAGCTCCTGATAACTCTTCAACAATAGGGACTATTTATTTCTGGTTAAATGTATTTACAAAAATAATACTCATTTCAAAATAGTGAACATATTTAATATTTTATGACATTTTTTTTATTTCAATTGAAAATGTACTTTATCTCAACAACGACGCATGTTAACGTTTCGTGATTTATATCAAAATTACATTTAAAATGGTTATTTCTGTAGCAAATTTTGTAATATTTTTTATAATATAAAAAAATGTTTGAAAAAAATGCAGGTAATTATTTAGCTCGAGTTCCTTAATTAATAAACCTGTGCCGTTTATAGCAGACCTCTATAGTTTATCGATCAGAATAATCATAGCAAACTTCCTATACTTCCTTCTATATAAATTACTTTACAATTTTGATGCAAATTCTCAACAACCCTCTTTCAACGGAGAAATATATTTTTTATGAGGTCAATAGATTTTCTTTTTCTATCATCCATAAAAGGTCTTTTCGATCAATGTTTAAGTTCGAAACTGAGATCATGCATGCCATTTGCATGATGGATTTTGCATTTACTTTTTTAAACAATTTAAAAACGTACGCAAAATGCTTATGCTAATAATATATATCGTTTTTCTTTGCTTTGCGAATACGGTGGAATGTAAAAAGAAATGAACAAGAATTATTTAACTATTTTATTCTGAATGTACTCAAAATTTATATATAATATTATTTCTGATGTGATTTTTCCTTTCTAGTATAGAAAAATTATTTTCTTAAAAATTTTCATGAGAAAAATTTTTACGGATAGGCACTTTTTAAATTCTACTAAATTCATTTAGAACACATTGAAAATATGTCACCCCCTCTCTCTCTCTCTCTCTCACTCTCACTCTCTCTCTCACTCTCTCTCTCACTCTCTCTCTCTCTCTCTCTCGCGTGTGTAAGAACGATAGCGGAGAGGGGGATCAGGATTTCTTTCAAATATCAACAATTTCATTTACATATTCCGTTCAAAGTTCGTTGAAAAAACGTTTGAAAATATGTACACCTCTCTCTGATTCTCTATCTTTCTGTCTCACTCCTCTCTCTGATTCTCTATCTTTCTGTCTCTCTCTCTCTCTCACTCATTCTATGTGTGTGTGTGTGTGTGTGTAAGTACGACAACGGAAAGGAGGATCAACATTTCTTTCAAATATCAATAATTTCATTTACATATTCCATTCAAAGTCCGTTGGAAAGAGCGTTCTTTCATTTTTCCAACGTCGTTAAGAGGTGAACTTTACGTTAATATTTATTTTCGATCGCTAAGGAACCGATTTGTGTGAAATTCATTTACAATTGCTCTTCAGTATTATACAACTCAGAAACTAATTCGAATCTTCAAAAATTACTCCAAAGTATCTTGAAACATAACCTAAACTATCACTGTACTAAGTTTTAGACTTGTGGGTCGTTTATATTTTCCACTACTCCGCACGTAGACAGACAGGCAAACATTTTCAGTTATTATTATTTTAGAAGGAAGAAATTGATTATTTAGACTTGTATAGGATTGTTAATGGTATCAAAATAGCTTATATTAACACATATAAACCAAATGCATCCATCAGTGTCACTAAGTTCTCGCCAATTTGAAAAAAGAAACTTTAAAGAAGAATTAAGACCTATTTTAAGAGACTAATTTGGACATAAAATCTGAAAACGGTAAATTTATCTTTCATTTTGATAACGACTGTGATACAAGTAAAACTAAATGTTATGGTAAAGATGTGAGTAGGAAAAATTTCTGCAGAAAATTTTTCGGAAATGGGAAAATTTTCGGAAAATTTTCCACTCTCTTTTTTTCTTTTTAATTAATTTGTAAATAGAATGTAGTACTGTTTCCAAACTATTTTTATGAAAAGCAAATAGCTTTATAAGAAGTTTTTGATCTATCTTTCTAATTTTAAAAAGGAAAATGAAGGAGGACGGGGGGCAAATGTGTGTGTATGAGCTTTATTTGAAAGGGAATGGAGGACAACAAAAGAGTACAAATAACATTTTTTTCATTTTCATAGAGAAGCAAATAAAGTTTTAAGAAACCAAAGTTCTCCAAAATTTATAAAAATATTTAAAAAATGGAATGTTTTCACAAGTTCTGCTGAGGGTAAATTCTTTAACGGCCCTAAATATACACTTAACTCATCTTGCAAATTATCTCTTCTTTCTCATGATGGTCGTGTAATTGCAATTGTAATTGAACAATACCTGCTTAAGCCTGTATTTTTTAAGCAATTTTCAATATTATATAAAATAATTTTTTTAAAGTGCTTAATTACAAGCATTTTTTGAATTATCAGTAAGTATTGAAAGAAATACAATGTATTATTTAATGTATTTTTCATTTATGATCAGTTTTTATTTATTTTTTTAGTTTATATTTTATAAAGTGCTTTTATAATAATAAACAGTAATCTGTTTAAGATTCTCATAAGGTTAAACAATTTTAAATTATTTCTCATGCCTTTTGTATACATTATCATTCCTTGTCTATAATGTTTCAAAATTGGAATTTTAGAGATAAAAAATCAATATTATAGATGTACTAGAATTTTTTTTAAAGTTTTCAAAAGCAAAAGTATTTAAACAAAATATTAAATTGTTGCTGCCAACTGCAGTATACAGATGTAGCAAAGTTTAAGGCATAGAATTTTTTATATATTTCTAGAATTAAACCTTATTTTAGCCATGTTATGTAATATATGTTTGACTGTAGCTGTAATATAAGAATAAATACTTTTAAAAGTCACTGAATATATTATTCCAGCTAAAATGTAATATAGATAATAATTTCAAAATTTTCCGGAAAAGTTTTTAGGAAAAATATTTCGTTTCAAAATTTTCCGAAAAATTCGCATCTCTACAATATGGTATGTGAATATATTATATGAAAAAAATATGTAAATTTTGTACTAGAGAAAAATCTAAAATTTCTGAAATTCAAATTACAGCTGATGGTGCGAAGGAATAAAAGAAAAATCCTGTTCTTATTCAGAGTTATTTCATTATGATATGCTATGATTAAAGTAATGACTCTTTTAGAATTATTACTTTTTTCTAAAGTAATATTCATTTTATTTTTATTCACGACTTCATCAGACGTCTATTAGTGATGAAAGTGCTGTTTGTAGACATTGATAAATGTTTTCTTATTTAAAAACCTCTGTTCTTTACTTGAAATTTTCCTTTTTGACTTTAGATGCTTTTTAGGCTCTAATTTACTTTCACCATTTGTGGATTGATTTTTAAAACCTATGAATTCACTATAAATGTATATATTTATATAAGAGATAAGGGCGCTTTGGCATTTTCTTAATATTGCCTCCCCATACCTCTATTAACACTCAGAAGGATTCATATATTAAACTGTATCTCTCTATATTAAACAGTATCTCTCTATATAAATGACAATCTATCACAATCTATCAATTTGAATTTATGACAAACGGCATACCTATAACATACCTATTTCAGGTATAATACACGGGACTTCGAATTTACACAAAAATATATTCAGGAACGTTTTCATTGGACGATTATCAAGAACGAAACGTATTGTTAACAATGACGTCATCAGATTTAAAACTGATCAGGCTTTTATACAAGAGGCTTTCAAACAAAAATACCCTATCCCTTTTATGAGGAATTATATAACTAATTTCTATGGTAAAAATGATAATTATGGTTCACAATTATGTGCATTTTTGAAAACTTTTTGAAGTACCGTCTTTATGCATTTGGCAAGTGATGGCAACATTACTTTGTACTGTGTATTTGAGCCTAGTTCGAGTATTTAAGAAGCTGACATCTGAGTGCGTTATTGCATCTTATGATACTTCGGTATCCATTTACTTTATGTCCTTTTCAATTTATCCTGGTCTTGTGATAATTATGATTGTCACTTCGGGGGTTGGCTTCAGTCGGTGCTGGCGTCCAGAAGTGCAATGCCGCGGCATTTGAGACATGCATGTTGATAACTGGGGTGTAGGGTCACTACTCCTTACCGCCATTATGTGAGCACCTTAAGCTGCCTTCCTTCTCTTTTTTTCTCTTTTATTTTTATTATATTATATAATATTTTGTAATTAGTGTTTATTGCTGCTTTGCGCATAATTACTGATATATTATATTTCTTATGATACAATCAACTTAAATCCTATTTATTTCATTCATATATATATATATATATATATATATATATATATATATATATATATATCATGAAGGCTAAAGGGAAGAAGGGGAAACGAAATAGGCTGCTCCGGAGAAGAGTGATACATGATTTCTCGGAAGAAAGATTCCAGTTTAGTTGTGGCGCTGCTGTTACTACAGTCCTTATTGTTCCATTCAAATAGCATTAGGTTGATTAGAAGTTTATTTGATTTCATTTATTCCTTTAATATCGCTACTTCTATTTTCACAAAATATGGTTTCTAGTGCTAGTGCATGTTGTTAGTTCTGGTTGTAAATCGGTGTATGTCAGTGACAGAAAACAACGTAAAAGTCAAGGTAAAAAATCTGATGTGGGCAACACATGACTTTCCTTATATAATACAATGAATTTACTACTTTTACAGTAAAAAAAATAGGTTTTTCATATGGTATTCTTTCCAAGATATTGAATTTTCGACAATTAGTCGTCATTTTCATTGATTTAGCGTCATTTTAATCCATTTGGCGAGATTTTCGTTAATTTGACAACATTTAAAAAAGTCGCCAAGTTGACAACATTCATCCAAATTCGACGCCAAAATCTCGCCAAGTGTTATGGATGAAGAAATAAGTTATTCTTACAGCAGATAAATGACTATTGGCGATCAAATACAAAAGTATTACTCGAAGTATCTTTTCTCATGAATGGAACAAGCTAGATCCACGAGAATGATGTCACCCAATTTATCGCATGGTATTACATATGGAAAGTGAATATGTTTCTCAATAGGAAATATATTTTTTTATTTTATATGACTTTTTGATAATTTTTTTGAAAAATGTGCAATATCTCAAGAAAAGTTCATGTTTGCGTTCTGAAATTCATGGTAATCGTTTTCTAATGAGAAATTACATAAGAAATGTCTATTTGCGTAACTTTATTAGCGGTTTTGATTTTTTGACGATTTTTTCAAAATTTCACTCGAAAATTTAAGGGGGTTCTGAACATTCGATTACGTTTAAAAACAATAGGCTTCCAGTGTTTATGGATTGTGATTTTTGTGCCAAATTTCGTTTGAATCGGTCCATTCGTTCGTCAGTTAAGGTCTCCACAGACTCACTGACACACACACACACACAGACATCACTTTAAAAATGTTCGATTCGTGATCAGGGATGCTTGAAACGTGCTCTCCCGTCGAAAACTCGAATTCGAATTTTCGACCCCCTCACAATACTTTCCTTATACATTATGTATATAAGGAAAGTAATATACATTATATATATAAGGAAAGTAAAAACGTACAAAACATTAACTTATAACAAATTTGGGGCTCAAGATCACAGCTCCGGAGGCAGTTTAGTACATGCAGAGAACTTCCAAACTTTTTACTTTATAAATAAATAATATATTAAGACTTTAAAGGATGTAAATTTTTTAAACTATTTGCACATTTTTTTAATTTAAAATAAAACTAATATTATCAGTTTTCAATTAATTAAAATTGTATTTCTGTTTAAAAAAATTTATCACATGCAAAATATAGGGGTTCTTTAAAATTTGGGACCCCAGGTTCGCGGCCCGAAGGCGAGTACGTTAATCAGGCCCTGTCTATAAGAGGTTCGTTTTACATAAATATCTCGATAACCCCTGGTCCTAGAAACTCGAAACATGGATTAAATTGTATTTTATGACTATCCACAAACTTTCATGAAATTCGGTGCACCAGTTAGATGAGGCCACAAAATAGTCATAAAAATTCACTGTTCCCACTTCCTCAAATCTTGTCTATGGGAGATTATTTTTACATAAATGTCTCGATAACCCCTGGCCTTGGAAATTAGAGACATGGAATAAATTTTAAGTAGGGCTATTTTGTGACTCTCGTGAGTTCTCTCGTGACCAGTTCTCTCGTGATGAGACAAACACACAGGCAGATTTTCAACTTTATTTATATACTAGCCGCCTTCGGCGACCAGCCTGTTCTCTACCCTTGAAAATTCTGACCGTGACGAACTCGCTAGCGCCATAACCCCGTGGAGTTGTTAGTAAGGTAACTATTTGGACGGTCAGGAAGTGTCATCCAATTTAGACCGGAACCCAGTGGGGGAGGCATCCACAGGGACCGTACCCTCCTTCCCCTACCACCAACCTCTCGGAAGGACTTACGGACCCACATGTTTAACGTGATCGTACTCCGCATGAACACGGCGGCAGTTGTGGCAGCGTGCAAATCCAGCGCGCAAACCTATGCTGAGCTCTTAATTCCATCATTTAAAATATAACGTCTAACCTGATACACAATCTCCGCAACTTTCTTTTTGTTTATTTTTTCTCCATGGAAACAGCGTAACGTCCCCTCCCCCTCCCGTGCATTTGCGTGCGCATGTGGGAGAAAAATCCGAATTTCCCGAGAATTCGCCGAGAAATTTAAAATCATTCTTTAAAATCCGGATCGGGCGGCTATTTATAATTATTTCTTGACCAGATTGGACTTGTAAGAATGCCTGATGTTTGAGCTTTCTAAAAATGTAAATTATTAGTCAAAATTGTATTAACTTTTCCCGATGCGAGTATTTAAAAACGAAAGTTCGTTTTTTTTTTAGTCAAAAGTCACTTTTGCTTTAAAATCTTTAAAAAATATTAGAATTTGTCCCTGAGATTTGAAATTGATATATTTTTACTCGCAATTGTCTGCTCTTTCCGGTCGTGTGATTTGTTTTTTTCTACGACGTTTGGATGGTGGAGAAAAAAGGGGAAAAGCGAAAAAAAAGGTCGAAATCGCATAAAACATTAAATAACAAAAAAAATAATTCAAATTTTAAAAATCGGTTTTCATGTGTCCCCCCCCCCCCCCCCGGGGCTCCAATTGCCAAATTTCGTAGCTCTGCGACGCACGGTCGCTGAGCCTATAGTGTATAAGACAGAGAGACATTTTCTTTTATTATATAGAAGTAACAACTTACAATTTTTTATTTCTCGTAACATTTCCCTCTGTTTGTTTGTAATTAATACATATTCTTAAAAACAGTGCATAGATTGAAATATAGATTGCATTTTAAAATTAATATCCTATTAACTGCAGAGTGCTCTTTTATAAATACATTCTAAACTGAGTTATTAGAGCACATAAAATAAATTGTAAATGTGTAATTATTACAATTTATTTTTTGTGCTTAACATATATTATTTTATATGCATATTCTCATTACTTTTGTGACAAAAGTTATAGATTAGAATTTCACTGCTGGAAAAATATCAATCAAGAAAATAAAATCTAAAAATATATTAGAGCTAATGTTAGATTTTAATACGTTCATATCCCGAAATTTATTCGACTGTATTTTAAAATTAATGAGTAAGTGCATTCTTATCAAGTTTTTTCATGAAGTTTTACATCTTTATGAATTATAATACTATTATAATTCTTAGAGATATAAAATAAAATTAACACGGTTTGCATTTTTTTTTATTTACTTTGAATGCGAATTAAATATTATTTTCGAATTGAAAGCATTTATTTTAAAATTGCGTATGACAATTGAAAAAAAACAGCAAAAATTTAGAGTTTATAGTTTACACAATGGACACTAGAGGGCGGTACGATTAGCAAAATGGTGCAGTGCATCGTTTGACCAGGGAAAAAAAGGCATTCTTTACTGGGCGTGTCCTCTCCTTTTATCTAGTCTTCATGATATATATATATAATAATAATAAAAGTTTAAAAATACAATGAAAGAATAGAGAGAATCTTCAACTCAAAAAATCCCAACATTACAATATGCCTTACAAATAAAAGTATCAAATAGGGAATCATCGATCAAGTGGAAAATATAAAAGCAAACCTCTAGTCATCAAGCTGAAGACAAACAAAAAACATCAATGGAAAGGAATCGATAAAATAATATCAAATAAAATCCAAGCATGAAGGCTTTACACGTGGACAAACCCTAGGCCTAATAATGAATTGTTCATTTCAATAAAACTCTTTATCAAGTCCAAGTATTTCATAAAAATGAACACAAAATGCATGTTTCTGATATCAGTGATAGATTATATCTATAAACTTTGATAACCTGTACAACATGCATAAAGATTAAAAAATAATAGGAAGCAAAAATACGTGAGAAAACTCTGCATACGTCCGATCCATTGGAGCCTTGAATAAAGAGACCAATGTTGCCAATCTCAAAAAATAAAAAGTTGAGAACTGCTGTTGTCAATCGTGAGAAAGAAATAACAGTAATACGAAAAGACGATAAAAGGTGATATTCAACAGTAAGAACATGTAAATACAGGGTAATGCTTATTCAAGAGAAGGTGGATGTCAGGATAAAATAAGATACTAAGGAGAGAATTTAAGTATAATCTACCATTACAAACTTTTAAAGTATACTATGTACTAAATAAGCTGTATATTTATATAATTTGCTAGTAATTCTAAGTTTATTAATATGCATAGAATGAAAATTTTTATCAGATAATCTATAAATTCTAAAGAGCTGATTAAGTATAATATTTCTAAACAATTGAATCGAGTTACAGGAATTAAAAGGTAATAATTTATTAATGTTGCTCTTGCTTCCTGCTTTTACCACGGAATAGATATCTCTCTATGTGCGCCATGGGTAGGCTGGTACGGCTTTTAATGTGCAATTGTAAACAGTACTTGTGTTTGTGGCAATTTGGCGATTAAAACGCAGCGATTATTGATAATATTTCTTCCTACTTTTGTAAACGACGGACGTTTTTGATTATTTAGAAAACATGTGTTTTTATTTGAATATTAAACCTTTCTTTCAAATTTTCAATCCATTTTATTTTAATTCCAACATGGCTTCGACAGCGTATAAGAAAAAAAAAGAAGAAAAAATTCTAGAAGAAGGAAGATTGTTCAACGAAAAGTGGACAGATGACTACGTTTTTGTGGAGGCAAATACTAATGGAATCTGCTTAATTTGCAGGGAATTTGTGCCAGTTTTCAAAGACTACAATTTGAAAAGGCATTACACGCAAAAACATGCTGCGAAATTTAGTGCGTATCAAGAAATGTGTCGTAAAGACAAAATAACAGAACTGAAAAAAAGTCTATCATCTCAACAAAGTTTTTTTTTTCTTTAAATAACAACTCAAACGCATTCTATTGTAAAAGCTAGTTATATGGTTGCAAACCTGATAGCAAAAAAAATCAAAACCGTATGCTGATGATGAGTTTATTAGGCAATGTATGGAAAGCGTGGAAGATATCATTTGCCCTGATAAAGAAGGGGATTTTTCTAAAATCAGTTTTTTCTCTCCAGAATATAGCCAGGCAAATTGATGAAATAGGAAAATCTACCGAAAAAGGTTTGGGAAGTAGAACTGCTAATTTTAAATTTCATACTTTGGCAATAGACGAATCCACTCATGCTACTAATACAGCTCAATTGGCAGTTTTTATTAGAGGTATTGATGGCGAATATAATATCACTGAAGAAATGGCTTCTTTAGTGCCATTGAAAGACACAACTAAATCAAGAGATTTCTACGAAGCAATGAAAAATACGTCAAAGCGATTTTTTTGTGCATTGTGAACATATCTGGTATAACTACTGATAGTGCCCCGGCGATGATAGGTAAAAGAGATAGACTTGTAAAATTATTCGAAGACGATACAATTGCCTCCTAAAATTTACGTAGGATGAAATATCACTGCATAGTACACCAAGAAAATTTATGCGCTAATGCTTTAAAGATGGATAACGTCATGCAGATTGTCACCAAGGCTGTAAATTTCATAAAGGCCAAGGGATTGAATCATTGCCAATTCCAGGAATTCCTTAAATTTATGGATGCTATCTATAGGGATATCATTTGCTTTTCGGGAGTAGGATGGTTAAGTCTAGGTAAAATCTTGAAAATATTTTATAATTTTCGAAATGAAATCAAATATTTTATGGAATCAAAATCAAAATTTGTGCCTGAACTTGACGATGAAAACTGGCCAACAGATTTTGCATTTCTAGTAGACTTGACTGCTCATTTGAATGAGTCAAACATGCGACTTTAAGGTAAAAACCAACTGATCAATACAATGTTTCAAACTATAACAGCGTTCGAAATGAAGTATTGAAACTATGGTAATCTCAAATTAAGGCAAACAATTTTATGCATTTTGACACGTTGGCTAAACACGGTCCTGTGAGCAACTAAAAATATGTATCCTGGCTTTTCGATTTGATTCAGGAAGTTGAGAACAGGTTTCAAGATTTCCCGAAAAAGTATCAATATTTTGGTATATTTGCGACTCCATTTTCAGTCGACATAAACATAATACCTGCCAATTTTCAAATGGAATGCATAGAGCTACAACTTGACATGCAACTTAAAGAAAAATTTGATAATGTCTCTTTACTGGACTCCCATAAGATATATATTCCCAGAGAAAAATATCCCTCTCTTCACAATCATGCCTTATTCATGTAATCGCTATTTGGAAGCATTTATATTTGTGGGCAGCTATTTTCAAGGATGAAGTACACGAAGAATAAATCTAGGAACAAAATATCTGATGAGCATCTTGAGAACTAACTCATTCATAATTGCAACTACTTCCATCGAACCAAATATCGAAGCATTAGTGTCTCAAAAACAATGTCAAACATCTCATTAATTTCATGTTGCTGTCTTGTCTTTTACTTTTATAATAAAAAATTCATGAATTAATGAAGTTTAAATTACTTAAACATGTTAACTACTAATTCTACGTTTTTTTTTTTTTTTTGCTCATCAGCTATCGTTAGTGTTAGTGTATTTTATGTGTGGCCCAAAACAACTCGTCTTTCTTCCAACGTGGCCCAGGGCAGCTAAAAGGTTGGACACACCTGCTCTAACCCAGTTTTGAATTATCCTCCCTTTACTTTATGAAATATTTAAATTCTATTAAGAAAAAAGTCTCTCTAGCAAAATCTCGAATTTTGGAATTTTTTGAAAAATAATTTACTGTTCTCTTGAGCAAACACTATGTAAAAGGAAAAATATGGTTCAATTTTTTTTATAGAAATGTATCCAATTATTCCTAAATTACTTCAAAATAGCATATGAAATATAAAGAAAATGTATAGGACTGAAATTCTTTCGCAAGGAATTTATATTATGTTACATCTAGATATAGAGTTTTTGTATCTAAATCGTATTTGTATGTAATCTTGAGAAATATAAGTTCCGCTTCAGATATTCTAGTTTCATATAAATCTTAAAATATTATAGATGTTTTATTCTTCTGAAAATGTTATAAACAGTTAATTCGTCTAAAATTATTGAAGATATTTTATTCTTATAAACATTTTGTAAATATTCTTTTTTCTGGAATGAAAGCCATCATTCTAAAGTCCGTTTTAAAATACTAGTTCGAAAGAGCATGCTGCTGTATCTAATGAAGGCAGCTTTAAATAAGGAAAACTTGAGCCACTTATTTAAGCACAAATAAAAGAAATGCAAAATATAGCTGTTTTGAGGATAAGCTGGACCATTTCTTCCACTGTCCGACTGGGTGCCCTACGATTATTCTTTATATTTGTTCCATCTCCTAGACATTCTCCTAGACTTGAGACTCGTGCATTTTTTAACTATAATTTTTACTTTCCCTGCAATACATGGTAATGTATGGGGAAAGTATTGGAATCATGTCAAAAATCTCAACTCGAGTTTTCGACGGATCTACACCTTTCGAGACCTCTAGAATAAAAAAAAACTATTTTTAGAGTGACGTCTATGTGTGTGTCTGTGTGTCTGTCTGTCTGTCAGTGTATCTGTCTGTCTGTCTGTGTGTCTGTCTGTCTGACTGTCTGTGCAGACTTTGTATCCACCCTAACTCAAAAACTAATTGACCTAATTTCATAAAAGTTGGTAGGTAAGGCACTTGTGGGCGAATCTGGTGCTGATTAGTTTTGAGTACGATTCGGGATAAAAGAATCCGCCTTTTTTTTGCGAAATAGCCCGCAGAAGTTTGTATCCACTCTAGATGAAAAACTAATGGACCTAATTTCACAAAATTCAGAAGATAAGTCACTTGTGGGTCACCCAGGCGCTGATTAGATTTTGGTACGATTCGGAAAAAAATAGCCTGCCCTTTTTTGCAAAATGACCTGCAGAAATCTCCAAAATCTAAAATAAAAAACTACGTATGCTTAAATATATCCATTAAATGCTTGCTTAATAAGTACGTAATTTCTAAAGAAGAAAAGAATAAGACCAACCTCATTGCACTAGGACTAGCCGTTCTCGAGATATTTTAGTATTTTCGTATTTTCTCTACGCCACCTTTGATAATAAGTCCAGTTATCAAATGAGAATGAAAATTGAATTAAAAGTGAATTAAATTTGATTAAAATAAAGAGAACGCGAATATAAGTCTGCAGGGAAAGCCATGTGCTGCCCACATCAAATTTTTCATCTTTTGGGACTTTTTCCGTCTTGTCGGGACATTTCTGTTATGTTTTGGCGCACACCAATCTAGTGTGTGCTCTTGTTTTCAATTAGCTGGGCAATTCTTCATTCTACTTTCTGATTTGTTCTCTCAAGTGGACTATTCATCCGAAATTTGAGTTCCCTCGTGTTTCTGTATTTGTGCCCATTTCATCTTTTTGACTTCGGATTTGTCGGTTCACTAACACTGACGAAAGAAATCCAGCGTATCCTCGAAACATCTGTTTACAGCTATTTTCAGCTCGAGTCAAAATGAATCTTTGGGTTCGACAGATAAATCGAAGTATCTTTCGCATTGAAAATTGAGCTGGTTGATCACTGGTCGGAATTGCATATGGGAGCTGTTGCCACATACATACATCCTGTTACCCTCATAACAAAGATCTTCACGTGTGTGCCAGTGACGTTGTAGTCACGTGACACCTGCGTCACAATGTGACATCATATTTGTGACTTCTATGCGACGTTACGTATTAGTAACTTTGTAACTTCATTGTGACTATATTCTGTGACGTTTCCACAATTTAATTAACACGCAACAATGTGACGACATTACATTGGCAATTACAATGTGACGTCACAAACAAGTTAATATGCGAAGTCACAAACGACCATGAAAATGACCAAAATGACTTCGCTGTGACCTCAATATGACATTGCCGGGACGTACTGCGACGCTCTGTGACGTCCCAAAGTCACAGTGTGACGTAAATCTTACGTCCCTGTGAAAAAAAAATGCTGTTAGGGATAGTCAAATGCTTGCTCGAGCGAATAACGGCTCGAGTGAATAATGGCGGACTCCTAAGTTTAAGTTGTGATCGTGAAGACTGTCGGCAGGAGAAAGAAAGGATAAAGTCTCTGTTGTACGGTGGTGCTGCTTCTATGTAATGTGTAACGTTGCAATCATCATTAAAGTGGGGTACTCGTTCAATTAACCACTTGTAATGATAACGGTGGATATGGGTGTGGAAATTAAACCTCACAACCTATAGCTTACAAGCCTGAAACAAAACGGTTGAACACAGAGATATTTTTAGATCCAACTTTCTAATTCGAAATTTCTTTTACGCGGAAAGTTGACCTGGTCGGAATAGCGTGTGACATCACCACACGCTACCCTACTATGTCTTTACCCTACTATATCTTTACAATGAATTGATTGATCCCATAAAAATTTTAAGTATGTGATTAATGATTTTAAATAAATAATTAAAACAGTTTCCAAACTTAAATGAACAAGTTACATTAGGAAACGTATGGCAATTCATTTAGAATGGTGACACGGACCACTCAAAAAGAAATTGCACTATTTTCGAATAATTCGTGAATAAAACTTTATAAAATCTCAAATGTGCTCTAAGTATGGTTAACTGAACAGTATTTTGATGCGAAATATTAAATGGCAAACGGATTGTAATTACATTCTTCTACTTAAAACACACACTGGTATTGAGGGGAAAAACACTTATTGCTGAATGCTGCATAACTCCAATACCTTTAATTTTTAGTTTATAGAGCATTTATATGTAAATTTTGTACATCAGTATGAATAAGTTATTTTTTGGTCACACACACACAAAGTGGTGTATAGTCTTTAATCTATGACATTAATACAATGTCAATAATAATATGCCATTGATTTTGCACATAAATAGGAATGATGTTTTTATTTTAACTCGTGAGAAATAAATTCATGACAATATGTAGGAAAAGTCATTTGCTATCCACATCAGGTTTTTGCTGCGGTATCTTGGTGAAAAGACTCTAATAAGCCCAATTGAATTATGAAGAGTATTTTCGAATATGAGGTCAATAGATTCGCTTTTACTGTCAGCCATAAAATAAGCGAATACCATTTAAATTTTATGCCGTGGATCGGGATGTTAAGAATGCCACGAGAAGGCAAGATGGAGTATTTTTTTACGATTATGACAGAAACATGTGCATGAAGAATATGCTAGTGAAAGTGTTTTTATCTCCTTTATATGTGTGAGATAAAATACAGAAAGAGCATATTTCTTATTTACATTCGATTTCCACTTTATATTTCTAAAATTCTTTAAGCGATTATATTTTTACGACTTGTCTTTTCAAATCGGAAGTGTATTCGCAGGATACAAGTATGAATCAGGAATTTCTGGATAACTAACGCTTTATTTAAAGTACTGCTAAACATAATCAGAACAATATACAGCTAATAGTTCTCTAGCTATATAGCACGGTCACAAAACAACCACCAAATACAATGCTCAACAATTAAATGCTCAACTAATTCACAACAACAATTAAATGCTCAACTAATTCACAACAACAGTTAAATGCTCAACTGAGTCACAAAGTAGAAGACATTATCCTCAAAACTCTGAAATATTTATTCATAATTTACTTTGACTTGTATCGCACAAACTCCTTAAATGACCACCTTATATAACCTCTGTTGTTGTTGTTGAGACCCAGACCGTCCGACCTACCAGAAAGGTGTAAGGTAACTGTTTCGACGGCCGGGAAGTGCCACCCAATTTAGACCGGAACCCAGTGGGAGAGGCATCCACAGGGACCGTACCCTCCTTTCCCTAACACCAACCTCACGAATGGACTTACTGACCCACATGTTTAACGTGATCGTACTCCGCATGAACACGGCGGCAGTTGTGGTAGCTTGCAAATCCAACGCGCAAACCACCGGGCTACCGCACCCGAGATGTGCCAACAGCACGCTGTGTTCCCATGTGGTCACCCACCCAAGTACTAACCGCGCCCGATGATACCAGAAAGGTGTAAGGTAACTGTTTGGACGGCCGGGAAGTGTCACCCAATTTAGACCGGAACCCAGTGGGGGAGGCATCCACAGAGACTGTACCCTCCTTCCCCTACCACCAACCTCTCGGAAGGACTTACGGACCCACATGTTTAACGTGATCGTACTCCGCATGAACACGGCGGCAGTTGTGGCAGCGTGCAAATCCAGCGCGCAAACCACCGGGCTACCGCGTCCGAAATGTGCCAACAGCAGGCGGTGTTCCCAGGTGGTCACCCACCCAAATACTAACCGCGCCCGATACTGCTTAACTTCGTGTGATCTAACGAGAACCGGTGTTTTCAGCAAGGTAGGACCGTTGGTCTATATATGTAAATTTCTAAAATAATTGACGTAACTTCGACGTAATCGACGTAGAAATTCGTCATTGTTGCAATGTAGCATTTTGCTAGCTTCGTCATTAAACTATGTATATAGGAAAAGTAAAAATCTCGGATCGCCAATTGTAAGAAGTACCATCTTCTCATTATTTTTTCTCGGATGCCGCCACACCAATTATAACTTTTTTATTTGCCTTTCTCAGCTTTGAAAAGTCTTTACATAAGAAAACATGAAGTCTTAAGCTTTTTTGGATGCTTAGCTACAGACTCCTGGATATCGGGTTCTGTCACGTCATGTAGACTTACCGACATCGGATATAACGATGTTACGGAGAAGAACTGCCGCACTCCTAAAATTAGATGTTTTTTATTAATTTGGGTATGCAACAAAAGTAACTCTAAAAACAATTTTTAATGAATTCAGTTAGGCTTGAATGCAACAGATCCAGTAAATAAATTGCCCTACATTTAATAATTTAGAAATTTTATCAATATCTAATTTTAAAGCAGTAATATGCTTACAAAATTCTGATTTTGTGTCATGTCATTTAATGCATAGAAAATAAGTAATGTTATTGAAAAATATTTCCATCTCTTTCTATAAATTATTAAAATTATCATGTTAGTAGATAAAAAATATATTTTTTATGCGGCCGCTGTAAATATTTTTACTCACATTTTCATTTCTAACTGGTAGTTTCATTCATGATTATCCTCACTGCTGTGCATTGAAGTAATTTTAAAGAAATCATTTTTTTTTCAGTTTTCATTTTTCAGTTTGTATGTCTACTGCCTAAAAAATCGTAAATGTTTTAAGATATTTTTACTACATATTTAAAAAAACTAAATTACGTTTTTTGATAAAGGATTCAATTTTTTCCTCCACCAATTCTGCTATCATATTAATTAATAAATGTAAACTTTGCATTCATAAATCTGATAACGCTTGATTATACTTAAATATTTTTAAACTTAACTTTTCTCAATTTACGATCTAATTTTAGCATTATTTTAAATGAGTTAAAAATGTCATACTCCCAAAACCAGCCTATAAATGGAGTTCCTGAAGTTAAGATCGCATCTCCATTGTAGATAACAGCATCCTTAAACCGGTTTCGTTACCGGTTTACTGCTATCAGCAACGAGAGTTCTATTTTGAGTTAAAAAATCTGATTTGGGCAGCACATGTACCCAATTAACTTATATTTCACGCAGCTCTTAAAGTGGCAATTTTAAATATTGATAGCATCCGCAATAAGCAATATAGTCCACATATTTAAATAATTTAACATTTAATTCATCTATTTGGCGTTATTTTTGTTAACTTAGCGTCATTTTTGCAATTTCAAAAATATGTTCGTCAATCTCGAGCAAAATATCGCCAAGTTTCGCTTAATGAGCAACAAATTCGCCAAATTTATCGCCAAATGGTATAGACAGACGAAGAGAATAGTATTTCTTATAGTATATAAATGACTTGTGGTGAACTGTTAGGCGTGAAAATACAAATCCATCACAAAGTATCTTCTCTTGTAAATGGATTGAACTAGATTCATGAGAATGATGTTAACAAATTTATCTCATACAATTATATACGAAAAGTGAACATATTCTACAATAGTTAAAACTTTTTTTTAATTTTACGTGATGTTTTGATAAATGTACTTAAATAATGTGCAATATCCTGAGAACGATTCGTGCAATCGTTTTGCAGATTGTGCCAATGGTATTCTAATAATAAAAAATTACATAAAAAATGATTATTTAGTAACATTATTGAAAGTTCTGATTTTTTTATAATGTTTTTTAAAATTTCATTAAAAAATCTGCGGGTCTTTCGAACATTCGTTTGCCTTAAAAATCAATAGACTTTCAATATTCACTGATTGTAGTTTTTGTACCAAATTTCATTTGAAACGCTTCATTTATTCGTGAGACATCTCTCCAGACTCTCGGCTACACACACACACACACACAGAGAGAGTGAGAGAGAGAGAGAGAGAGAGAGAGAGAGATGCTTGAAACATGCTTTTCCGTCGAAAACTTTAATTCAGATTCTATTTTCGTTACTGTTCCTTTCATGAAAGCTTTTTAACGGAATTGGTAACGGTATTTATGTTGGAAAACCATTTTCTAGACGTCACTTGTGTATACAATATGAATGTAACATGAAACGAAATTAACGCTGAATAACTCCCAATGATTCTGTGGCTGCTGTTGCAATTATTCTGCCATGAGTTTATTGTTTATTATATATGATTTATGTGGTTGAAGACAGCATTTAAATGTTTCATTTTACGTGATATACATAAGAAAAGTTGATATATTTGTCTTCCTGACCATCTGGCACGCATAGTTTCAAATATCAAGGCCTTCGGTCACAAAATTTGCTCAATATCGCCAACTTGCTTTTAATAATAGGGTGTAACCGGCGTCCCTCCCTCCCCCGTGGTGTGCCGGCGCAACGTCGTGTTACGGCAGAATGGTTTACGATTCGACTGGTGTATAGGTGACTGATTAGTTAATCAATTGTTTGGTCGTTAAAAAAAATTAATAACAATTCAATATTTCTGAAAATTAAATTTAATTTCCGCGATAATCCATGTAGATTTTTGCAGGAGTTAGCTGTCTTCAACCACATAACTCATATAAAAGAATTAAATGATATTCATTCTACATACGATCAGTTTCAATATTCGTGAAACAGGTGCATTTTGTATGGGGGTTGTTTAAAATGTTCGTTTCATTCCGAAATCTAGTGTATCGTAAAGTAATTGCGTCTATAGTGATTATGTTTTCTTGGGAGCGCAGAGTAATTAATATTATTTATCAAGAGATGTATGTTTTAGTTTTCTCTGGATCCGAGAAAACAAGCCTATCTCTGTTTAAAACAAGTAGAAACATTTCATAAAGCGAGCAACACGCCTATCATGTTATATTGTTTTTTAAATATTGTCCAGTCATACAACCTGATATTCTTCACATTCCTCTTACATAACCCATTTTTCATTATCTTGGTGAAAGTGTTCTGATAAATCCCTTTTGAGATACGAAGTATGTTCCTAAATATAAACTCAACAGAGTAACTTTTCCATAAGCCGTAAAATAAAAGAATGATATTTATTGCTCATCTTATAATTTAGAATTATAAGACTACAAGAAAGATAAATTCTATTCTTATGATTTTACAGTGACATTTGCAAGAAAAATAGGTTAAAGATGTTTTTTGCACTGTTAAACACCAGAAATCGCTTGCAGTTATTTACTTCGAGACAAAACCTAAGGAGGACGAGGTAATAAGTCAGTTCCAATTTTGTGATATTTTTTATAGATTTGCAATGGTGGCATTTCTCTATTGACGATGCAATTTAACCACAGCAGCAGTTCACAAACTGCTTTGTTTCGGAAATACTGCCATCCTTAGTCCGATACCCGATAATCATCCCTTTATCCAAATCTGATAAATCGGTCACTCCTTTTATCCGTGACAGCAACGAGTGATGTGTTTTCAGACATACGGGTTTGTCGCACAGGATAGAGTAAGCACCAGGGGCGAAACGCCTTTAATCTCTGGTCTCAATTTCTGGCACTTATTCTCATATTATGACATTAATTCATTGACCAAAAGATGGCGTTTCTAAGTTTGGAACTCACTTACTAGCATTTTTGTCTAAGACTCCTCCTAATGTGGCATTTTGGATGCACATTTGAGTTTTAGGCAGTTTGGGGGGTTGACACAGATCTGGATGTTTTTTAAGCTACTTGGCAGATTTAGGGATTGGTTTGGAAGCTTTGATTATCCTGGTTCACGTTTTTAAGTTTGGATTGTTAAAAAATGGTACTACCTAATTTTCACTTATTCTAAGTTTAGAACTGCAAAGGGTCTCTTTCGAGATTTGGCTTTTCGATGTTCATAATCATGTAGGTTGAATAATAGTTCTTTGGGGACGGATGGCAAGTTATTAAAAAATTTTAGCGTCTGCTTTTCGATTTGAGCTCTCACGGTTTTGATTTTGAAGTTTCTCCTAATCACCGAGTTCGTTAAGAATCTAGAAGCTTTCCTAATACACCTTAAGGTTCGATTTGTCTTTATTCTAGGCAGTCTGTGGTAGATTTACAAGCTTATCCACGTACCTACGCTGTATACAGCGTTCCGGAGCGGATAACCGATTTATATATTAGAAGTTTGTTTTGATAACTAAGGTTTTCTTGTCCTATGAGTGGTTATAAAACTCCTGTGGCCATATGAGCTTTTTTGATGTTATTCGTTATGTGCAATTTCCAAGTTTGGTGGGAATCTAGCGTTACATTTAAGTATTTGGTTGATTTTTCCAACGTGTTTTCAAAATGCCTTCATCACACCTTATATATCCATCAAGCCAGCTCATGGCACATACCTTCTTTCATTGGCTACGCACTGTTGACGTGAAAAGTAGGAGGGGGTCACAGTAATAATACTTGACCCTGAATAATATATATGAAAAGTATTGCAAAGACGCCAAATGTTACTCTTGGTGCTTAATTTGTCACCAAATCTGATAAACTGACAAAGATATTAGATTTTCTGATATATATACATAGAAAATTCTTAAAATATTTATTAATTTTTGTTTTATTTTATGTATACTCGAAACCTACGTTTTTATAACATGCGTATATCAATAAAAAAATATCTATTCACTATGATATTTCCCGTATAAATTTATTATTTTAATTTCATTACTGTAAGAGTAAATTACAAATGACACTACATTTAATGAATTAGAAATTTTATCCAAACTTAATTTAAAAGACAATAATTTTCTTGAAATATTTTTTATTTAATTTTTCGTTTCAGGAATTAAAAACAAACGACGTTAATTAAAATTGATTGTATCATTAATTGTAAATTATATTTAAAATTGAGTGCATAATTTAAAAAGAATTTTTTGTGCAATCCGAAAAGCAGTCGCATATTTTTTTTTCTCTCTCTCGGTAGAAGTCGCATACATTATTACTAAAACAGCCTATTAATGATATTAGTGAGTTGATTGAAAAAGAAGTTGCGAATCAGTTATTTTGGATTCTGTTTTCAAAGTTAAAATATTTACTGCTTAATTATACATAAAAAAATTTTGACAGAATTTTTTTCCGCAGCATTTTTCAGACACACTCACTTTTTTTCGACAAATGTTTTTCACAATTTTTTCTGTTGTGACATTCATGAATGTAAACATTTGCATTTGTAAATCGTTAACTTTTTATGTTGCCTAACATTTTATTTACTGGCGGCTTTTTTATTTTAACATTCTTTCAGATTCATGACAAATAATTTTAACAACAGTATTACATAATTTTTTGTTTTCTCTTTCTCTACATTAGCACACGGTCGAGAATCCAACTCTCGGATTTTAATAGATTTACACGTTTCGAGAGTCCCTACATACGAATCAACCACTTTAAAATGTTGATTCCCTATCTATCTGTGGGAAAGAAATTTCTTCAATATATTGTGAAAAACGAATTCAGTTCGGTATAGGTATTTTAATCGATGAATTTTGGGTGGGTCTATTTATTTTCAGAGAGAAATGACCACGGTAATGGACATCAAATTCTCAATTATTTACTTTACGCAAATTAAAAGAACATTATTAAAACATAACTACATATTACAAATATTACGATGATAGCTATTTATTGTGTAATATTTTGTCTAAAGGCGAATAGTAATTTGTCTAAATAGCTGATATATGACGTCATAAAGATATTTTATGTTTTGATTTAAAATGAAGAAATGTATGAAAAAATTCTCTCACTATCAGATAAATTATTGCTTTGTGAATTTTAGAAAAAAAATTCCCTATGTAGTGATATATCTCTCGAACAAATTGAGCAAATCGAATTAGTTTTGGCGTAATTGTTTCAATCAACGAATATCTGAAACCCACTAATTATCGGGAACTCAAACTATTTTGATATTTTTAATTTTAAATGCGTATTTTTTATTGAAATACAAAACTATGTATATATATATATATATATATATATATAATTTCTAAATAGAAAACCAAAGACACTGAAAACATTAAATGAATGTAAACAACGAAAAGTATCACAAATTGGCCGGGGGAGAGTTATGACCCCCACTCCCCGGTTAAGCAATGCTTTAAGCCATGGAAACACTCCCGGAAGCCAATACTTTTTCAAACAATGGCCTTATTACCATCAACATCCGAATATCAGAAACCTTTAGCAGAAAGTCACATGAAAAAATCAAACCAAGTCACTCAATGTACTATCCGTTGTTGTATCTTATCCTACTTGACCGACAGCAACATCAGATCAAGTCCATGAACCCGTGAGTCTTAAAAAATGAAGAACTACTCCAGGACTGGAGTACAGCTGACTCCTCTGGCATCCAATACATGTCAATGCATGGGCAGGGGGTCAACTATCCGTTGTTGTCAAAGCATGGGAAGGAGAGGCCTGAGTCAAATTGCACTTGGAACAAAGGGGATAAGCCTTAGAATCCAACACATGCCGAAGAGCACGAAGATGGCCGCTGCGGAGTCTGGCCAGAGCCGTCTGTTCTCCCCTACTGCCTGCCCCAATCAAAGCAGCATCAGGACGGCTACAATCATACCACTCATGCACGGGAGCCTTTCTCCAAGTGGAGTTGATTTCAAGTTCGACTCGTGAGACAAGTTCCGAGAAAGAAAGACAGCCACCGTCAATAGAAATATGTACTATCTTAAGTTACTTATCCAAGTTACTGATACAAGTTAGCATATTTTACGTATGAGTTTTTCATGTAAACAGTCTTAAACTACCTTCTACTTTTGTATATATATATATATATATATATATATATATATATATACTTCTTCTTCTGTATATTATATATAATATATACTAACTTCTTCTTCTGTATATTATATATATATATATATATATAGATATATATATATAACTTAATTACGTTGAAAATGCGTTGTATAAATAATATTTACTACGAACTTTTTATTTAGAATCATACGACAAAAATGCAAATGACAATAACAAAATAAATAGCATAACTAAAGAATAATTTGATTCTATTATATAGTACTCATAATTAGACGGTCTCCTGATATCGAGAATTTAACTTTACTTAATTCGGTTAATGGATATTTGACAAATCGGATATTATATGTTTAAATATCAACCGCAATTTTGCAAAATTTAGTAAAAAGCTGAATGTTATCTGTTCCAATGGAAGTGGGAAGCACATGACTTTCCTTATATGATACAATGAATTTATTTCTTTCACAGTGAAAAAATGATGTATAAGATCTATATATATATATATGATGTATAAGATCTTACAGACAGGTGAACATTTCAACTTCAGAGCAATTTACAGGGAGAAAAACATTTCCTGTATATAAATGACTGTTAGCGAATTGTTAGACGTCGAAATACAAATTTATTACACAAAGTATCTTCTCTCATGAATGGAACAAACTGGATCCACGAGAATGATGCTAACTATTTTATCGCACAATATTATGTATAAAAAGTGTACGTGTTTCACAATAGTTAATACTTTTTTAATTTTATGTGATTTTTTTTATAAATTTATTTGAATAAAGTGCAATATCTCAAGAACAATTACTACTTGCGTTCTTCTAAAGTTTGTCAGTCGTTATCTAATAAAAATTATCTATTAGAAAGGATTGTTTACGTAACATTATTGAGGGTTCTGATTTTTTGATGATTTTTTTAAAATGTCAGTCAAAAATTCGGGGCTTTCTGAACATTCGAATGCGTTTAAAATTAATAGGGTTCCAGTATTCAATAATTGCAATTTTTGTATCAAATTTCGTGCAAAACGCTTCATTCCTTCATGAGATATCGTCTCCACAGACTCAAGGACACACACACGCACACACATTAACTCAAAATCTGCTGATTCGAGTTTAGAGATGTTTGAAACGTGCTCTTCCGTCGAAAACTCGAATTCAGATTTTCGAAACTGTCACAATACTTTCCCTGTATACATAACACTATGCATATAGGGGAAGTAAGAAATAAATAATACCCACCCCCCATCTGCTTCGAAATTATTTTAAGAGAAATGAGCATTAATATCAGCAGAGAAACAAAAAACTTTTTCAAGCACCACTTCATCAAGAATGATTGCGGAAAAACGAAATTTTCAGACGTCTCGCTTTGAAGAGGAGATAAACATGTCACTCCGACCTTGTTATTGTGGGTTATTTTGAAATTCTCGTAAATAAAAATTTGTTAACTGTTCTTCAAGTTTTGAAAATGTCAATCAGTTTTAAAGTCACGTTGCTTGCTTTTAACACCAAATTCAACCTCATCGATAAATTAATCGAAATCAAAGACAAGCTATGTACATACTTAGATTTCTGTACACGTTCACAACTCTTATTTGTACTATAATTATACAGGATTTCTAGGAAAGTTTTTAACCAACTCTACCAACTTCCGAATAAAATATCCCTAGATATACACATTAGGAATGTGTACAGTAAAGTAACCATGCTCGTTCGAATACAGATGATTGCAGCGTCACAAACGGTGAATTGAAGAAGTTAGGAAAATGGACTCAACAACAAAGCGAGATACAAGGAAAATGTCAATTAAAAAATTGTAAAATATTGTTTAATTCTTAAAAATTGCAACTAAATCGGTTAAAGGAGATATTTATTAAACACAATATAGCTATAGGCAATAGGTGTTATATTCAGAATAGGCGTTTTGTAGATGTTATATTCAGAAATGATGCAATAAACAACACTTTTATGTACAGGAATGTAGTATAGGTTGTTCAAAATGGCCTTTGCCATCGATAATGCTCAAAAATTCGAGAAAGAATATTAAACTATAATTACTAATAATATAAATTATAATACGTATTTATTTATTTCAATATACACGTTTTGTGTGGTACAAATGCCGAATTCTATTTATTAGACAAAGCTGTATAACTTTGTAGTTGGCATTTTTCAGCTATCCCGATCTATTGACGAGCTCAGGCTCCTAACTTCTCCATTTATCCGCTAGTGGCACTGCGGCAACTTTCTCTAGATCAGACATGGTTGGTTTACTAACCAAGTATACACTTGTATACTCGATGACTTTTCATTCCGAAGTTGTTGATGCAGTTAAGAACTTTCCTAGGAACACTGTATATACGTATCAACAAAACGTAAATAATGTTCTATTACACTCCTGTGTTAGTAGTAAATTGCTCTTTACGCACATTTGAGTTATTCCCCAGTTAATGATATTTGTACTTAAAACATATAATTTCAAGACGCAATGAGGATACTTTGATATCATTGTGTTGAAAAGAAAGGCACACTTGCTATTTATTGGTGAATTAAATTGATGATTCGAGATTCTGATTAAGTGATGATTGCACTGATGTTCAGCGATTATTGATGGCACATATTAGTGAATCTACAACCAAAGTGCTCACACGGTTTCCCCGGAATTATAGCTTCCATAAGAAATCCTGTAGCAGCTTGCAGAGCTTGAGTCATACACTTTTTATAAGGTTTTGCTGTATGCTGGACCATCGAATTTTTTGTTCTTGTCATAACCTCTCACTCTGTAGGTAAACAACTTATTCATTCCCCTGTAATGTTGCAACGCCTTTTCTAATTCGTTCTTGGTGATAAAGGAGTTGGGAGCTGTTTATGTATGTTATGCAAACATTGGTTTACGCTAATGCACTACTTGGTATGCACTGCATTTAAAGTACCTTATTACCTTTATTGACACTTGTAGCCAAAATATCAACATGCCGTGCGACAGTCTACATTATCATCTTTCTTTCTTTCGACCCAGACTGTCCTACCTATCCGAAAGTGTAAGGTATCTGTTTGAACAGTAGAACAGTGCCGCCCAATTTTGACCGGCACCCAGTGGGGATAGCATCCACAGAAACCGTACCTTCCTCTCCTTACTAGCAGCTTTTCTCAGAAGGACATTCAGACCACAGATTTAATGTGCAAATCACACGGGGATAGTTTGTGAAGAACCAGAAATCGAACTCTAATTCTCCAAGTGTAATCTTGGTGTCTTGACCACTGAGCAATTATCTGCAAATTATCTGCATTACTATCTGCAAATTAAAATAGCAAATTTTATCCCAACGAGTTTCATAACTGTACACTAACTGATGTACAAACGATTTAAGATTTGTGATCAATCCCTCATTGCATATAATGATGCTGTTATCTGCATCAAGAGCTCAATCCAAACTTTTAAAACAACCGCTATAAGAACATTCTGGAAATATTTCAAATTTGCTGACAACTGGTTGTATAATTCTCCAATCATGAGCAGAAAATGACCTAGATGTTTAGAATAACAATTTTCTTAGATCGATATGTAATTCAAAAATAAATTTGTATCATTTTAATTTAACTGTCGTTTCTCTACTTTAATGCGACAAACAGCTCGAAACACAGCAGAAATTCTGAAACACCAGCTGCCGCAGACGGTTGAACCATGAGAGATAATCCGAAAAGAGGTTAAATAAAAGCAACTTTAAATATCAACTTAATTTCGATATAGAACTGTTTGCATTAAAATAAACACGACTTAACTCGTAAAGATAAGCATTGTCGCAAAAGGATTTGTGGTAAACGAGTGTGTATACCAAATCAATACAAGAACAGCAAAAGTGAATGTGTGTTCAAACTCGAGAATATATTGCGATGCCTTGAAAATGAACAAATTTGTAATATACAAAACCAAGAAGAAAACGTTTTTAAAAAACGAAAGGTCTTTTATTTAACATCCTGAAAGACGTACAAAATATTGTTAAAAACTGCCAGAGCGCTTTCGGACGTATATACGCCCTTCATCAGTGGCTACATGAGTAGTAAAAGCATGGAATGTTTATATATATGGAGACCATTTTAAAACAAATTTGCACAAAATATGAAAGGGTAAATGAACTTACTAAAATAATACAAGAAATATACACTGAAATTACAAAATAAGTTTAAATGCTTACGAATTTTAAAATATTACAAGAAAAGAACTAATACAAATTTTGGAAAAACGTCAAGCATGATATTCCTGAGAATGACGTCACAAAAAACTTTTAAGAGATTTGGATTGCATAGAGTCAAGAATGAGTTGCCAAGCATAACTTAAAATTTGAACAGGTTCAAAATTAAAAATTGATTCACGGTAAATATATATAAACAGGGATTCATAAAGAAGAATACTACGTGGATTGTTACAACGAACCAAAAGGAATGTTTTTCAAAAACGGGAAGGAATTTATCATTAGCCACATATTGAGCAAGAGCCGTAGAAAGTTTACCAGATTTGACATCGCGAGCATGTTCAGCTAAACGGGCGCCAACAGTACGTTTTGTACTACCAATGTAAAATTTATAGTCACCAGCAGGGGATAACAGGAGAACGACATACACCACAGCAAAGCTTTTAAAGACATAAAAATTTCCAAGTTTATCGGATCGAATACGATTAAATAAAGTGGTAATATTAGAGTGAGCGGGTTTGAAACCAAATTCATGGCAGAAATTAATAGAAGGATGGAAAATCCTAGGAATCCTTTAAAAGCTTTGCTGGGGTGTATGTCTTTCCCCTGTTATCTGGTGACTATAAATTTTATATTGGTAGTACAAAACGTACTGTTGGCATCCGTTTAGCAGAACATGCTCGCGATGTCAAATCTGGTAAACTTTCTACGGCTCTTGCTCAATATGTAGCTAATGATAAATTTCTTCCCGTTATTGAAAAAACTTTCCTTTTGGTTCGTTGTAACAATCCACGTAGTATTCTTCTTTATGAATCCCTGTTTATTTATATTTACCGTGAATCAGTTTGTAATTTTGATCCTGTTCAAATTTTAAGTTATGCTTGGCGACTCATTCTTGACTCTATGCAATTCAAATCTCTTAAAAGTTTTTTGTGACGTCATTCTCAGGAATATCATGCTTGACGTTTTTCTAAAATTTGTATTAGTTCCTTTCTTGTAATATTTTAACATTTGTAAGCGTTTAAACTTATTTTGTAATTTCAGTGTATATTTCTTGTATTATTTTAGTAAGTTCATTTACCATTTCATATTTTATGCAAATTTGTTTTAAAATGGTCTCCATATATATAAACATT